>REGL01001113.1:36794-80205 GCA_004194395.1 Aurelia aurita complex sp. Pacific | reverse complement strand
ATGTATCAAATATTGTGCTGATCATGAGTAAGAGTGGTACCGGTCAGTGGCGTGGTGGCCGGGGGGCCGGGGGCACGTGCCCCCCCAGCGGCCTGAAAATGCAGGGGCGCCCAAGGCGCCCAACATTTAGGGGGCGCCAAATGCACGAAAGCTTGCTCGTTTGTTCCTTAGTGAAGTACAAGGATTAATGCCCAAACAGCAACTTTCATTATGAAAAAAATACGAAAATCCTGTGTGATATCACCTTTCAAAAAACTGCAAAAAGCATCGTTTTGTTTACATTTTGACGACGGAGCCCCTTTAAGGATGAGCAACTGAATTGATGAATAAAAGTGGATGAGCGAATAACAGAGTAAAATAAAAATATAGACAAAAAATTGAAATATACGCAGGATGGTTCGTCATTAATATTGGAATATAAGATAGACTTTACCTCATCATATCGTTGGTTCACAAGCGCCAATTTGAACTTGAATTCAGTTGGGTCAATATTCAAAACACGCGTTTTGCATTCTCTGTCCAAACAGTAAACGCTGCTTCCCTATGAACGAACAAAGAAATATATTTTGGTAACTCGGTCTCATCATAGTTTACCTTGTTTTCCATTTGTCGAAAACTTACGAAGATATAAAAAATTGAGAAAGAAGTTTCAGCATACATGGTTGGTCGATACATGTTGTGAATCAGTTATGTGAATCAGTTCAGTTACAGCGAACCAGATATTTAATAGCCATTAAAATCCACAATGAAAACCTCATAACATTGCAATAATAAAAGTGAATCGCTGTTCATTAGTGCATCGCTATTCATTAGTGAATACGGTCCCACAATGAATACACAAGAGACGTCATACTCATTGAAATTGTTTAATTAGCCATGGACTTTCATTTTGATTTTAATTTTAAAATTTAGATTCTAACTGATCTTTGTAAATCTTTAGGAATGTATATTCTCAATTGTTTGTAATATAGATTTCAGATATTTTCCTTTACTCATTCACCTGCTGATGACGTATGGATACACAGCGAAATATTGTGAACTTTTATCAATGGATATTGAAACATGAAGCTTCTTGATATTCTTTTTCTTATTAATAACAAAAGGTATTCATATTGCACCAATTATCCCCAGGGCGCATGATCGAAAACTTTGTTGACAGAGTGATTACTTGCCTTAGCTTCAAGAGCAAGAGAAATGATTTTATGATTTTCAAATCATGATTAATCATTGATCATAAATCACGATTAACCATAAATAAAATGTTTAACGACAACAAACCAATCAACAAGGAATCTTACCTTAACTCTCGTGATGTAAATTGGCAGGTCAAGGGTTCTGATAATTCCACTGTCACTAAAACGAATAAACATTTGAATCAAAGAAATATCAAAGTAAAATATTTAAAATTTTCGATTGAAAACTTTGCGCTTATAAATCGTCTGAACTGAATTGGTCAGTGGTTTTCAGCCGCATTCTACCGAAAGTAAATTTCATATGCAACTCAAGCATTTGGATATTGCAATTTTGAGATCAGTTCTTTTCTAAGCAAATTCGGCTGTTTAGAGCGAGGAACTACCGAAAATTGGCTAATAAGATCCAACTTTTCCGTGTATTTACACGAAATTATCGGCACACAGTTGGCAAAAAATATTTTACCATCGAAATGCAAGTATTTAAGCGGTTTTATTGGCTGTTTTTCGTCAACTTGCTGCTATTTAAGAGATTTCATTACAACAAAACTTAGCCGATCAATTAGGACGGTAGCTAGAATCATCTCAGTCAAAAGATAGGTTTTGTTATATAAAGGTGGTCAATGATAATATACCAAAGGAGTATTCTTACCCATTGATCAAGGTATATTTGATATGGTTGCTTGTCGTGTAAACAAAAACTCCGCTGTCATCCCATGCTCCACTCTTAATTCGAACATTCTCATGAATGGTGCAAAGGTTTTCCAACTTTCTGTTGCAGATTGCAAGCACTATAAATCAAGAAATACCATTATCATTAGAAAACTAATAATGCAAGATTTGTTGCAACTTTGCCGGAAAATGAAACAAAAAATGATATTGACTGAAATTTCGATAAGATAGAGCATTTGGTCAAGGACATTTTGAATTGTCTTATGAAAAAAAATGGTTCATTCACATTCAACATGTGTACCTTCGGCTTCAGTAACATGTTCACAATTAATGGAAAGCTTAATGCAGAAATAATCATTATTTAATGCAAACATTTCCTTTCAACACAAAACCAAAACCTGAAGCTGAACACGTCGAGTATTATCACTATTCTAGTACGTTGTCGCATTTTTAAAGAATTACTTGCTTACAAATTTTGTAAGAAGATGGAGGCAAAGAAAAAAGACTTTTAAGGCCTTTCGAACTTATGTTCTCTTCAGAGTGTGACTTAACATTTTGCACAACTTGCACATTCTAATTTGCTTACATATATACCTGACGACGTACTGCATGCAAAACCAATTTCATTATCTATTTACCAAGCCAGAGCCTCTACACTATGGTTAGAGGACGGTAGAGCATAATGTCTTTCCGGCAAAACACGAGTAACAAAACTAATCCGTCAAACTAATACCTCAGCAAGCAAATCAGACTATTCTGCAAAAAGTTGTTTTAGGAAAACAAAATGATTTTAGATCAAGTAAATATGAACATACCATGTTTCGAGTAGAGGGCAACATGTGTCATGTCAGAAGACCAAACAACTGAACGCACTTTGCTGATTCTGACGTTTGCAAGTGCTCTGAGAATGAAGATAATTTTAGAATCAATAAATTTGAAAAAATAAATATAATGCAATACAATGCAGGAAAATAAAACACATCACAATCTGAAAGGATGTTCATGAAAATCAGACAAAGGGTAAATGATAGCCATAGGACATACGGAAAAAGGCCATAAGCCAAACGACATACAGCAAAGGACACAGAACAGAGGGCATAACAAAAGAAATCATACCTCTTTTGTTGAACATCAAATAAAGTGACTTGCTCTGCATCCCTCAAAAGCAGACTTCCTGTTCCAGCATAAAATATCATATCACATGGCGGTGTTTGTACTTTCTTTGTCACCTCATTCTTCAAATTTTTTATCACGACCTGCATCAAACAAATGACTTTCATAAAATGCGCAGTGTACTGATTGAAGGTTTTATGGCACAGTGGTATAATCCTCTGACTTCACAGCTAGAAGAGTCAGGCAGAAAGGTTTTGATCTCAGGTAGAGCCCCAACACTTGAGCGTCATGACGAGGGGTCGATATGGTCCTCTAATGTTGCGTTCCCAGCGCTTGGCACCAAAACACAACTTTACCTTCACATTAAAGACAAGACAAAATATTGGCAAAAAACAATATCTAAGCAAAGAAATTATCTGACTGCACCGCATTTTGCACACAAGAAGTCCGAAAGTTGGAAAAGCTTTTCGTGGTTATAAAAGCCAAACACTTCATCTGCTTATCAATACGGCTGTATATGTTGAAGGACCCCCGCAGTTGCATATAAATCTAAGCGTTCCCTACATGTGCAAAATGGTCTAATTTCAGCAGAAACGATCTTCCAAATTTCAGCTCATTCTTCAGCTTTCAAATAAATGCGAGGATACTCACGTTTTGCTGTTTGTCTAACACGGCGAATCTGTTTCTTGCTACCCAAACAGTGTTGATGCCGGGTGCTCGTCTTCCTTCAGAAACTAAAAAAAAAACAACGATGACAACAGTTGGTACTGTTCTCTCAAACCTTCTTTTAAAGAAACATATCAAAGAAGTTTCAAGTATTAATCCCCCACTCCCTCTCCCTCCACCCCTTTCCTTCATTGAACGAATCTTGAATCAAAGAAACAATATCAGGCTGCATTTTGAAATACAGCCACCAATCTAAATAACCAATGGACCTCTTTACCACGTAGAGAATGAGATTCGACTGATTGATTCTTTCTAGGAGATGACGGAAAATCAAATTCCATTCCAATTGTTTAGACTTCGAATATCGAGTAGTGAAGATTTACCGGACTGAGCTGCTCGATCCAAATCCGAAATCTGGCAAAATAAATAGATCTTCTGCATGACTCAATCTTACCCTGTTCTCCAAAGCCTTTATGAATAAATAGCAACAGACCTTTTCGCTATTCTATAAAAGAGCTTGGATCGACAAATATTTACTTTACAATTTTATACGAAAGGTTCGACTGAGTGGCGTTGGAGGCTCCATCACTATTGTGCACATTCGAAAACTCTTCAAACTGTATAAGAACATCGTTCGATTCAGATTCTTTTATAGAATAGCCCAAGGGTCTATGCATTACAAAACAAAACACACGAAATTACCCTCTGGATCATTAGAGCTGGCATCTCTTGGAAGTGCATGAATCTCGTAAACTGCTGAATCCGTTCCTGATGAATTTGTGCTCTGTAATGAAAAGAAAGAATTGTAAAAGTACGATATATACTCCATCCCAAATAATCATCAGCTTCCCAAAATACACAATATAAGTAAGACAACGAACTTCAAAGTAAAGAATGCTTGCTTCAGCATTTCACTTTCATTTCATCAGACATCCTTTAAAAATGCTTCGACATTTCACTTCATTTTTGAAGTCTTAAAGAAAACATTTCATGTTGTTAAAAGTCTTCATTTTGATCAAATACATCGTTCTTACAAAGATAAGCAAAAAGCAGCAGGATGAAAGAAAGATACTCACACTGTATGTAAGTAAAATGCATCTTTCAGCTGGATTGAACGAAAGTGCCACTGGCAGAGGTCTTGTTGCACTCCTTCTAAATTGCATAACTGGAACATCCTTGGAAGTCCCAAATTCATACATTCTCAAGTATCTTTCCTTGACATAATAAAGAGTATTTGCATGCACTGCATAGGCTGGTNTTCATTTTGATCAAATACATCGTTCTTACAAAGATAAGCAAAAAGCAGCAGGATGAAAGAAAGATACTCACACTGTATGTAAGTAAAATGCATCTTTCAGCTGGATTGAACGAAAGTGCCACTGGCAGAGGTCTTGTTGCACTCCTTCTAAATTGCATAACTGGAACATCCTTGGAAGTCCCAAATTCATACATTCTCAAGTATCTTTCCTTGACATAATAAAGAGTATTTGCATGCACTGCATAGGCTGGTCTTTCTCTTTCCAATTTAAAAACAATCATTCCACTGTCATGCCCAGCAGCAAATAGATTCAAATTTGGATGAGCAGCCATTACCCAAAAACGATCACTCTCTCGTCGGAATGTCTGAACACCAGTCCTGAGAAGAGAAAAAGAGAATACAACACAAGATAAAGTATCCAACAGAGAATAGCTGCAAAGCAAAATCAGTTTCATTTTTCGGGACGGTCTGAATTGATCTGTTATCTTTCAGCAAATGAAATCTCTTAAATAGCAGCAAGTTGTGGAAGAATAGCTGATAAAACCACGTGAATACTGGTACTTGGATGATAAAACATTTTGCCGATTTCATGCCGAAAATGTGAAGTAGCGAATGTTTCAATTAAATGTCGGACCTTTATAGCCGATTTTCCGCCGTCTCTTGCTGAACAGCCTCATCGCTTGCTAATAACTGATTTCCAAAATTACAACATACGAACATTTGAATTTCAGATGAAATTTACCATTGGTTGAATTCCGCTGAAAAGAACGGATCAATAGACCTTTTAGCTATTCTGAATAGAATCAGAATCGAACGATATTTTGCTACATTTTAAAAAAATTGTTGAATGCGCACAATAGCGATAGAAGCTCTAACGGCACTCGAACGAACGTCACGAAAATGTATGACAATGACGCTCGATCCAGGCTCTTTTGTAGAATAGCTAAAAGGTCTATTCGGATGATTCGTTAAATTCTATAAAGCTCAAATCTTTGCCAAATTATCAACATTGCCATATGGAGCAGAAGGAAGCATGGTATGATAAAAAAGTGACAAAATTACTTGACGCATGACAAAACAACCCTCCCTAATTTTCCTAGAAACGAGAAATTCGAGGAATGATGTTTGAACATTAAACTCTGAAAAGTAAATCAACTGACCTCTTTGACATGTCCCAGACGCGAATACTCTTGTCTTCTGAATTGCCTGAATAAAAACAATAACACCATTTAAATTTTGAAACTTGAAAAATTATATCGTCAGCAATAGACCATTTAGCTATCCTACGAAAAGGTCTGGATCGAGCAATATTTGTTACACATCCTTAAAAAGAGAAACACTTTTCTACACATTTAAAAATTCTACAAAATCTATGAAATGTCATTCGATCTACTTTCTTTTTTAGAATATCTAAAGGTCTATTACAAATAATTTCACCTAACAAATGGACATAAAGATTTCTCGTCTTTGGGTGGAGATAAATAAAAATGTACATACGTTCATACTCATCTTATGTGAAAACAAAGAAACGTATTGATTCAGAAACATCTGAAAGAAGATTCCTGCCTCAACTTACTCAAAATAAGTTCTTGTCTTGGATGAAAGAGCACACATGAAACATTGTTGTAATGTCCTCTGCAAGTGTCCACTTCCCAAGCTTTTGCCTCTGATAAAAAAAATTTCAATTTCAATGAATATGACTTGGTGAAATGCATTTAATTGGTTTGGCAGAAACCTTTTTCAAGCTCTACCAATGAAACAACAATGATACACATTCCAACAAATTTGCTTTCCTTGAAACTTCATCAGCAGCATTTCACCAGCAGTTCCTACAAAATAATCTAAAAGGGCAAAAAACATTATCTTACCATTCATTCTCCACAGCTTGACTTGTCGATCATCTGCAGCAGACACAATCAATGGCATTGTTGGATGAAATGAAACCCAATTCACACCTCTGTCATGGCCCTAATCACAGTAAAAAAACAACAGTTGTCTGTTATAAATGATATAATGGCTTTGAAGTTCATCGGCATAACTAAAAGCATAGACAAAGGAGCAGTCCTTGGTAACCTCAACATGTAAGAGCTATGATGGGAGGGGGGGGGAACAATCTTTGCTTGGTTTTATGGGTGCGGTTGATTGGAATCAATTCTGAAAATGATAAACTTGGCAAACTTGGAATTTATATTTGATTTTCTTTTAAACTCATAGCAAAACTTGCATTCTTTCAAATATAAAAATCATTTGATACAATTTCGCAGGCAGTACAATTTTCCAAAATAGATCATAGATGATATTCTCCAAAAGCCAGGTATCATCTTCAGCTGCAAGAAAACCCTTGATACTTGACAGCTGAAACAATAAAATATCAAAAGTCACATACCTCTAAGACATGTTTGACAACAGCATCAGATTGTCCAAAGAGATCCATTTGACCAGGGTGTTTATGAGACTCCTCTGATCCGCTGGCACCTGGGGCCACTGTTTTCTTTCTCAGTCCTGAATGAAAAGGTAGCATGTTGTTAGCAGAAGGTATTAATATTTATATACAGTGCTCACAACCAAATGATATGAAAGAAACTCAGATATCAGCAACTTATGATACCATGGAAATATACTGCAAAGTTGTTTAAACATCCTCTGCTCCCATGATCATTTGCACATGTGACAATCATTAAAACATCATGGTGGCATCACAACAAGGTAGTCATAACAACTTTCATCTGAAGATTGAACAGATCAAGCATCACAACTCCTTGGCCAAAATCATTTTCATACTGTAAGGAATTCACTTTGAGACTGCAAAAACTCATGGAGAACACAGGGTTTCTAATGCAAGATTTAAACAAACAAACCAACATATACATTTCTACATCTATCAAAATGTGCAAAAAAATGTTGTCACTTGCACATACCTGACATGTCCCATACTCTGACAGTTTGGTCAAGGGAAGCAGAAACAAGAAGATCTTCAGTTGGGTGAAACTGTGCACACATAACATAATGGTTGTGGCCAGTCAGTACACTGAAAATTGATAAATCAAAATCCTACTGAAAGAGAACTTTGTAAGAATATTATTAAACAAGATTTTATCAAAACTTCAAATTAAGTTTTCGAGTATTGCTCAATAGCGTTTACACAAAGTACAGTAACTTTCAATTCNTTGAGGCCATTATATTATTTGGTATGGAATATCGTTTTTCTGATATCTGCATGTCCTTTTCAGAAAATGCTCTTCTCTGTTTGTGTTGTTGCGGGACCTTTTCAGTTCACGCGATCTTAGTACCAGAGTTTGTGATTTTAGGGAAATTGAGCCAAGATATTCACTTTGAGACTGCAAAAACTCATGGAGAACACAGGGTTTCTAATGCAGGATTTAAATAAAACAAACGAACATATAAATTTCTACATCTATTAAAATGTGCAAAAAATGTTGTCACTTGCACATACCTGACATGTCCCATACTCTGACAGTTTGGTCAAGGGAAGCAGAAACAAGAAGATCTTCAGTTGGGTGAAACTGTGCACACATAACATAATGGTTGTGGCCAGTCAGTACACTGAAAATTGATAAATCAAAATCCTACTGAAAGAGAACTTTGTAAGAATATTATTAAACAAGATTTTATCAAAACTTCAAATTAAGTTTTCGAGTATTGCTCAATAGCGTTTACACAAAGTACAGTAACTTTCAATTCAAGATGAAACCTGTATTCCCAAAAGGAAGTTGATTTTGCTGCGGTAAACAAGGCACTCTGTTTTCCAATCTAAATATCACAAGTAAATCTCATGGGCTGCTGTTAGAGACACACACCCTTGGGTGACCTGGAAGGCAGGAAAAACCTTCAAGTCAGTCTGTCAACAAATCTCGCAGTTTTTGTGGAATCTTGCGGAAAGGCCCAGGAAAATGACTTTTTTCTGATGAAGCAAAAGCAATAACCATAAAAAAGGTTTCACATCTTCAAAGTCAAAAGCAGAGAGGAAATAAGTTTCTGGCCAGTTTATGTCAGTTTATCTTTGATCAAAGACTACTGCTTGACAGAAAAACAAAGATGAAAGCAGATCTAGAATTCACATTGCTCAACGGACTATCCACATGATGTCTTACCAGATGCAAGTCCTTGATTGCCAATTCCAAATTCTGATAGTTTGATCATCTGAAGCACTTATAATCCATGGGTACTCCTAAAATTGAGATAATCTATCTAAGAATGTTGAAAGATTTCAACTTGCAAGCAAAGACAAACTTGACTAATTTATGAAATATTGGCCCTGGTATTTCTATTTATCAACTTTGCTAAAACCAATTTCTGATTGGTATTTTTGGCAAGCTTCCTTACAAAATTGGCCCCCTATGATTCAGCTTCTTTGTTCAAAATTTAACAATGAAAAGTCTATGAAAAGTCTAAAAAATCAACTTACATGATGAAAAAATGTGCTTCTGATGTAATCCAAATGCCCAAGCAGTGTGAAAATGCATTTCTTTTGCTTGTAATTCCAGATCTTAATTTTATAATCATCTCCGCCAGAAACAAATAATGGTTGGGCAACATGGAAATCAATTCCTCTGATTGGTCCTTCAGAAAAGAGAGAATGATGTTAGAGAATAAGAATAACGATAAACGTGTTATTTGGGTGGGTTGACCACTTTCCAAATTTACTGAGACACACTAACATAACGGGATTTTGTTCAATAACTGATCTGCTTACTAAATGTTTTCATCTGACACTGGTCACATCAAATTACTGGATTTGATTTTAAATGGATGGTAAAGTGAGCATTCAGGTTTTCCATTGAAAGGTATCAGCAGATTTGGGCAAAGTAGAGATTACTACNTAATTCCAGATCTTAATTTTATAATCATCTCCGCCAGAAACAAATAATGGTTGGGCAACATGGAAATCAATTCCTCTGATTGGTCCTTCAGAAAAGAGAGAATGATGTTAGAGAATAAGAATAACGATAAACGTGTTATTTGGGTGGGTTGACCACTTTCCAAATTTACTGAGACACACTAACATAACGGGATTTTGTTCAATAACTGATCTGCTTACTAAATGTTTTCATCTGACACTGGTCACATCAAATTACTGGATTTGATTTTAAATGGATGGTAAAGTGAGCATTCAGGTTTTCCATTGAAAGGTATCAGCAGATTTGGGCAAAGTAGAGATTACTACAGCCCGTAAGGTTAAAGAAAGAATTGCATAAGATTTCTAAATAATTCTGAAACTATCGTATACATACCATCATGTTCATCAAATCTATCAAGCAAAGTACACATGCGGTAATCCCATAGTTGTATCACACCATTGTGAAGAGCAGCTAAAACCCATGGTCTTTTCGAATGGAAGGCAATTCCTGAAAACATATGATGTTGAAAGTTGATAACAAGAGGAGTAGATATTTTTTATGAAAAGCATACTTGTTCCCACATAAATACAAAAGTTTTTCCAAATGCTTGGAAGCAAATAATGGTCTTTATCAGTGGCAGCACTATTGGAGACTAGACTGGAAAGTTTGCAGTTTGCGTGTGCAACTTGAGGTGGCCTGGGTAAGATTTTCACAGAAAGTTTGCAGTTTCCGTATAAGAATAATAGGTTAAAACAATATATCTATTGTTTATTGCCCACTGTGTGGCTCTGATTAAAAACCGCGTAAGCTCCATGTGCAAGAAATTGCATGCTAAACAAACTTTTCAGTACAATGAGCCCACCCATTTCTCTCTGAAGTCAGTTTTCCAATTTGTCCACATCCATAGACAAATTGCCAAAGGAAGGTAAGTAGTCACTCACACCCTAAATTTTGAGGGCAAATAAGGGCATCTCTTGGCACAAAAGGCTGCTTCCCCAAGAGCAAAAGGGGTGTGATCCTGGATGTTAGCCCAATTTCATTTGTCCTGCTCAGTTCTTGGCTACTGGCACCACCACTGGCCTTCTACTCTAAACTCCATCTTCTTCTTTCATCTGCCCTGTTGCAACACGTGTAAATTGCACTTGCAAACTAGAGGTATTCAAAAGGCTACTCCGTAGACAATAGAAAACAAAAACATGGTCGTGCACGCCAAATATCTTATGGAAAAATGCTATACTTTGCAGACTGGCTGGTGTACTACATCATGAATATTCATTCATGGCTGTGAATAGCTGGCTCAACATTTTGACATTGGCGGTCTGTCAAAATTAGGAATATTGCCTTTGAGCATGAGGAGACTAATGTGATATCATGACCAGGAATTACACAGAAACCTAAGCAACCTTTTAAAAAAGCTAACTTTTCATATTTAATAAAGACTGATAAGTTTTTTGCACAATAATTTATTGTATGTGTGTGTGTGTGTGTTGAAGTCACCTTCTTGTAAATTAGGTGCACACCACAGTTGTTTCCTTTGCTTTCTTTTTCAACACAAGTCAGCCGGCATGAGAATTTTGCAGGGTGAGTGGCCGAGTGGCTTAAATACAGTTTCCATCAGGTGACCGAAGTTAAGCTCAGTCAAGTGAGGTCAAACTCCGGATGGGTAACCTCAGAGACTTGACCTTGGATCTCACCTCATTTGTCCTTTGGAAGGGACGTAAAACTAGGGGTCCCATGCCTGGATGCGGTATGCACAATGGGCTTAAATTAGCTTTAAGTAGCTAGGAATACTTCCTGGCCACTCAAAACAAATCACTGAAAAAAAGCCCACAAGTCTTGTATTTTCATGGGAAAGCGTATCTATCCTACAATTCCTCATGGGAATTCTTATCCTACAATTCCTGTGTATTCAAGGAAGAAAAAGACATTTTATTTATAGGGTCATACCTCCAGTCTGCGGACACCTCCAGTATGCGGACAACAAGCGAAAACTCTTGTTTTCATCAATAAAAAGACCGTAAATCCACGCAATTTTCTGGTCACTGAAACCTCGTTTTATTCTCATTCGAAAATTTTCGTCGATAATTTCATTAGGCAAAGCAGATCACCTTCTGAGCAAATTGAAAATTGACAGCCAAGAATCTTTTCCATTGCCAGCATCAGTCAATAAACCAGTGAATTCAAACTTTGTGTGTTAAATCATTGCAAAATGTTCCGTTGAGACTTTTTCACGCTCCGATTGTTTGACCATGCTTTGTTTTCAAATTCCCTTGGGAGCTCTGATGATTCCGTCTCGTATTCAGGATTCAGGGGGGTTAAAATTCAACCCGTTACTGACACGCCCCATCTCCAGTCTGCGGACACGTGTTTTCCATTTGTTTCTTGTGCGCTTCGAGGCCCTGTGGAAAAGCGGCAATTTAGGCCCAATTTTTACGGGATGTTATCATCAATTTGTTTTGTTAATTTTGGCTTAAATCGAGAGCTTATTTGGAATCATTGTGATCTGCAAGGTATGACGATGAGTTAGCAATGGCTAAATTGTTGGAAATATTCTGAAATAATGCGCTTTTAGGCAAATTTGTAGTGAATTTATTACATGTCCGCAGACTGGAGGTCATGGCCGCCAACTGGAAAGAGACAACAAGAGAAAGAAGAGCAAAGATTTTTGTGTGGAGAAATTGATTAAAATTTCATTTCAATATTCTGATAGCACATGTTTTAAACTATTTTTGTTGTGAATCATAGGTTCGTACGCGATTTCTAAGTGGTGAAAATTACCAATTAAATAATAGTGTCCGCAGACTGGAGGTGTGACCCTATTCTAAAAAAGTTTGTTGTGTTAAAATGACAAATGTTCCCATGCACTAACAAATTTAATTGGTGCAGTAGTCATGAACACAATTTCAACACCAGACAATTCAAATTCAGGCAGCCTTAATTTCCAACATGGCCTAATTTCCAAAGAAGAGAGCAATAGGTAGGCCCATCATACAATATTGCATGAGAATTTTTCCGGCTACAAAAAAGGCCTGGAGCAAATGCAAAATAAGATATATCATTGGGTTGCAATGGCATTTATATACAAACCTTTGACTCTAGCTGACTTTGTTTCAAATTTAGTCAACATTTTTATAGTTGTTCAATTCGTTTAAAGATCAGAAATCCCGAATGATTCTTCCCTCTTCGACCTCCACAGCTAACACATCATGGCCGCCACGTCAGTCTCTTCCTTTCTCACAGGGGATTGGAATCTACCCTCTTTTTCATCATGACCTCGTGTCCATACTCTTCAATCAATCAATATCAATCTAATCAATCTAATCAATCTAATCAATCTAATCAATCTAATCAATCAATCAATAATAAAAACCCAAACACAAGAGATTTGTTAATGCAATCAATCTCAGCAATCATGATCAATCATTAATCCCATTGATTGTTCTCAAATAAGGGACTGAATTTGAACTATTTTTAGCAAAAAAATTAAGGCGAAAAATTGACTTGGGGCAAGTATAAGGGGATGCATTGTCATCTAAGGTCCTTTGTAGGAACGATGCAATTGCAAACTGTCTGAAAATCAAATTCGAGTGGAAACCATGCATTCCCACACTGCAGTAGTTGAAGTGATAGGAAAGTTTTACTTTTGTTGAAATTTTCAACCAGTTTCAGCTGAACCAGTTCAACTTTTGCACTGTGGAGTGTGGATCAAAATTTCCCTTTCGACCAAAATCTGATTTTCAGACAGTTTACAATTGTAGCATGCCCGCAAAGGACCGTGGGTGACAGAGCCATATTAATTTTGTTTTCGAACGGTTGAATATCTTCATATGTCTTCCTACATTTTTTAAAGACATTCAGACACTAAATTTTTCGCCATCGTTTGGCTTATTAAAAATTGATCTCACTTTCTTCGCGCATATGCAAATTCAAAAGTACCTTTTGAAACTGAAAAGTAACTTTCATAGATATTGGTAAAAATCCTTGGTAGTTCCTTTAGACAGTGGTACAAATCTTCTTAAATCTTAGATGCTTAGATATGGTCCGTTATGGACGTCAGTGTGGTGTGACAAGAAGGGGGAAAACATTATTTTCAAACTTTGTTCAGAAATACGAATTATTTAGGCTAACATGTTTTATGAGTCTACTTACATACTACCGTCGATAATCATTAGCAATCACTCTAACTGCATCATTTGTAAAAGGTCAAGAACAAAAATATACTCCACCAATGGAAACTGTTTTAAAAACTTTTTCACGGCAAAGACCGGCTTTGTCCGCTGTTTCTTTTTGAATTATATTGGGGATGGCAATGCACAACAAAATGTCCTGTCTGCAATAAAAATTCAACGAAATATACCAGGCGATTAAGAAAATGCCCACCGTTTGATATGCTATACGTTGTTCATTACTCATGCAGTTACTGTAGTCAAGGCTTTAGCGGGTAGCTCAGATGCAAACTTAGACAAAAAAATTGACACCGTCAAAATCGGTTACTTCTTTAGGGATTTATGACAGTTTTTCTTGAAAGGCAACTTCGAAAACCTCCAAAAACGGCTGAAAACATCGAACAAATTTCGGCAGTTTTTCTGCGTTACAGCAATGACACGAGCACCTGTTATCTCGTTGTTATCGTCATGGGAGCACGAAAAATCAACGTATTGAAATTGCCAAGCTCTGGGGACGATCGTTTTCCAGTGCTTTCGAAAAGTTATAACAACTGCCACTTTTTTGCAAATGCAGGGGCGATTGAGTACCAATGATTTTGACAATCTACTAACATCCTAATCCTAAACTAAAAGCGAAATACATAAATACTCATCAACATATGATAAAGATTCATTAGACGCAAAATCGTATTATGTATTTAATATTATGAAGTAATTTAACAAGCCATACAACGTCAGTCATACTACGAAGGGACTATACATTCCAGTGTGCTGATCTAAAAATCGTGTTTTGTCCTTTCATTAAATTCACTGTGACGTCTAACGGTTCAACTTAGTGAATATGCGTGCAGTATAACTTGGGTAAAGATCTTATTCACAATTAATATCAATTCGAGGTGAATGATGCAAATCCCAGCACAGCAAGAAATCTACACCAAACCCATTTTGATGCAAGTACACGAACAAAAATATTTCATGCTTTGCTCAGAGCAATGCACGCTTCTGGGTGGGATTTAGCTCCAAATCATATCGAGGCGAATGAGGCATTTAAAAAAACTGACGTCGTTGTAAATAGGGTGTATTAATGGATAAAGCCTGCCTGTGAAAATTTTAAAAATTCTAGACGAAACGTTTTGAATAAGAAAAGCAACATACACGAATATCAGGAAACCAGGTATCGTAAAATTTCAACTAAAACCAATAACTTTTCAAAACTCAAACCAATACTTCTTGATGGTTAGTTCAGCCTCCAAACTTTGTACCACAAGAAAACTTTCAAATGATTTTCAACTAAGACTTCCTTTAGCTGGTATTTGAAAAGAAGGTTTCTGAGATGAAATGGTTCCCTTCAAAACAGCAAATTTCTTTAAAGTTAAACGGAGTAAATACTTACATTTAATGTTGATAAATTGTGTTTTCGACTGATCGAATTTCCACAGAAGTGCACTGCTATAGAGTTAAGTATCTACTTTTACACTTAAAACTTGTAGGGGGAAAACTGTCAAATATACGGTTTAAGTCAAGTCTACAGCAGTACTAACGAAGGGAAAATGAAACAGAACGAAGAGGAACAAAGCAAAACCAAAGAGAAAAAGCTAAACCTTGAACGATGGTACTTTTAGATATTCGCTAAAATCTTCATTCACGGGTTTCCTCTCATTTCAGCTGCTTAAACTACCCTCCTTGGCGTTGTGAAGGTTGCTTTATCAGTTCGTTTTCCAGCAATCAACACTACCCATTTTATACGTACCAGCCTACCCACTTTACCCCTGAAGACACTAACCAAAGAAATCTGGCATAAAGGCAGGTTATGCCATCTGGCATAAAGGCAGGTTATGCCTCCTATGTTTCGTTCGTCAATTTCATTTTTTCATTTTAACTTTTTTCGGCATGGTAGCCACTCAGTTTAGATAACCTATCAACAGGAGGCACACAAACATTCAACATAAAAATATAAGAGAAAACAATACCCAGTAGCTCTTGACAATATCTTTATTTTTTCTCAGCGAACTTGTTGCAAAAATCATTCCATAAATTGCTCATAACAATAGTCCAAAACGACAGAATCTGAGAAGTCGTCCAATAGACCTTTTAGCTATTCTATAAAAGAGCCTGGATCGAACATTATTTTTATACATTTTTATATGCGACGTTCGATCGAGTGGCGATAGAGCTTCTATCTCTATTGGGCACATTCGAAAATTCTACAAAATGTAGCAAAATAGCGTTCGATTCAGATTCTATTTGAGAATAGCTAAAACGTCTATTTACCGCTCATCATCATCATTCGCCTTCTCCTCCGCATTCGGCAAATTGCGCATAATGTGATATCTGTCTCCATAAATTTCGGTCTTTGACAGCAGTATTCAGTGACACCAGGTTTCGTCCAGTCCAAGGGCTCCGTCCAGTCCAAGGGCTCATGCATGCTACAACTCAAAGTGCATACGTCTAGCACTACAAATAAAGATGTGCTGACGTCGTCCAATTTTATTTACCTTGCCCCTTAGAAACAACTTCGAAGGCACTCGCCCTCCCCATC
Organism: Aurelia aurita complex sp. Pacific; assembly: GCA_004194395.1. Classification (NCBI taxonomy): domain Eukaryota; kingdom Metazoa; phylum Cnidaria; class Scyphozoa; order Semaeostomeae; family Ulmaridae; genus Aurelia; species Aurelia aurita complex sp. Pacific. The sequence goes on along the minus strand of REGL01001113.1, from coordinate 63,742 downwards.
ATCCAAAGATTAGCTTGACCTCTGTAATTATTTCTTCAAACAAACTCTACCACTACACAATTAAAATGTTTATGAGTTTATTAAAAGTCAGAAGTTCACGTGTTGTGTTATCAAAAGTAAGCCATATGCGTAAAATAAGAATGATTTACTTTACTTTTCATGCACTTATTAGAAGATCTTTAAGCTCCTTCATCGAATCCCTGATGTACTGTGCAAATTTCTTTATGTCCTGGAAAGTAAAACAATGACTTCAGAACAGAAGAGCAAGTCACAGGACAACATCCACCTTTATTAAGACTGCTGCAGTCTATCAGCTGCAAAGGACGTGGAAATTTCAGGTGAGCGAGAACAAATTTCCCACTTTTGAAAATTCATAGCACCAAGAGTACTGAAAGATTTAAGTATTTTCGTAATTTTCCTTGCGTTTTTACGAGCACTGGAAATATAAGTAAATTGGACTTTACAAAAATTTAATGATTGCAAAATGCATGAAAATGGTCTAAAACACTTGATCAAATCACGAAGAAACTTCTCGTACAAAAGAATAATAAAGAAAGTACACATTTTTCACGGATGAGAGATAGCGTCTGTATATCTATTGTCATGGGATTGAAAAACTTCAATGCTTGTTTCAAAATCTATTTCTATAACACGTGAGGGAGGTGAAATGCCCTTGCGTATCGTTCTGTGTGACAAGATTCCTTATGGTTTACTCAAGTGTTTTAGGCCCTTTTTATGCATTTCGCAACCAAGAAATTTTCGTACATTCGAATTTACCTGGTAAGCCAGAAAAAAGTTCCCATTTTCAAAAATTCGTAGCACCACAAGTACTTCATGGATTTGCATGATTCAAATTCTAGCTGAAAGCCAAAAGATCGAAGTATTTCTGTGATTTTTTTTGTTTAGTTACGAGCACTGCCGATATAGGTAAATTCAACTTTACAAAGATTTCACTGTTGCAAAATGAAAAAAGAGCCTAAAACACTTGATCAAATCGTTAGGACTCTCCTCACATAGAACAATACGCACATGCGCCTCACCTCTCTCAAGAGTTATAAGACATAGATTCTCAAACAGATACTAAAGATTTTCAATCCCGTGGCAATAAATTTGCAGACAATATCTCTCACCCATGAGAAATTGCGTGTTCTCTATCGTTCTGAGCGAGGAGTCCTTTATGATTTGATCAAGTATTTTAGGCCCTTTAAGTCATTTTGCAACCACCATGTGTTTTTAAACTTGAATTTACAAATTTTTCCAGTGCTCGCAAGGCGAGAAAAATCACAAAAATACTTCGATCTTTTCGCTGTCAAGCAAATATTGATTCATTCCAACCCATCCAGTACCCTTGATGCAATGAATTTTCAAAAGTGGGAACTTTTTTCTGGTTCACCCGGTATATTTCAGAACGCAATTTGTTATGTCCCCAACGAGACGTCTTACAAACTGTTTCCTATTTGTTAGAAATTATTTCATGCATTTTAGATATCATCAACTAAAGTCCTTACAGTGGCGAGTTACTTTTTAGACGAGAAAGATTTCAGTTCGCTGTCTTTTTGTGTGAAAATTGTCAAACTAGCAATGGAACTGCAGTCCTTTATATTTCAGGGAAAAGACGATGATGAACTAGGCCCCTCGCAATCGACCAACCCAGGCCTTTCTGATGACTCTGATCACAACAATTTGTGAGATAAAATCCGAACATGAGGAAACGAGAATAATATTGCAAAAGTTGTACTTCAACGGTTTCAAAAACTTCTGTTTGTTCGAATTTTTGAAACAAATTGTCAAGTAGCTAACTTCAAAATCGAAACTTACGGTAGTAGGACAAGATTTCTTGCATGAAATGTGAAACGAAATTAAATCATCACCACAGATGATATATGACACCCCGTAGCCTTGGTCATCAACCTGTAAAAAAGGTAGGCAGATACCGTAAAAGCTCTATTAAGCCCCGGGGGGGGGGACTTATCTAATTTCTGACTTTCGAGAGAAGGGCTTAAAAGAGAGGGGCCTCATTAGAGAGGGGGGCTCATTCATGAAATCAAATGACAAGGATATATACAGTAAAAACCCGCACATACGAACCTAAGATTTTGAACTCAGCCTGTTTAGGTTCTTATGCAATGAGGCACATCCAGTAATCAGGTTGTAGGTTCTTAACACAGGGAAATCTATGAATCTAAATTTTAGCCAAACTAATTACACTCTTGGCCCTATCCATTTCAATCCAAGCTTACCCAGTTTACCACTGCAGGCCCTGCCTATCACAGTTATGTAAGTAATGTTTTGGAGTTCACAAGAGGTTTACTGGCAAACAGATTGCGTTTATTTCCCTATGAATTAATGAAACTCTTTATTAAGAACCTAATATGATATCAGGCTGAAATAGTTCTTATCGATTGGGTACAAAATATATGATTTCAGGCTGTAGGTTCTTAATAAATGGAGGTTCTTATGCGCGGGTTTTTACTGTATGATAGTTTTTCAGTTTTTATCCTCCATATTTTGCAGATTCAACATACAATTTTACGATCGTCCGTATGATCGTACGAGTCAAATACATAAATTTGACACCGCTTTATCCCAAACCACATCAAACTGCAAACTTGTTTAGCTAAATAAATGCAAAACTTTGGTAGCCTCTAGAATTTGATAAAAGTGAGAGGGGGCTTAATAGAGAGGGGGCTCATCTAAAATTTTGACTTATTGGGGAGGGGCTCATTAGAGAGGGGGGCTTACAAGAGAGGGGAGTTAAATAGAGCTTTTACGGTATGACATCCAAATATCTAATAGTTAATATTTGGTAAAGGCTACGATATATTATTGACCTTATTTATCTTGATCATGTATCATTTTACTTAGCCATACGTATATAAAGGTTTGCATTGGTTTAGTTAGTCACACTCTGATGATAGCATAAGTTTGAAAGGCCTCAGTGTGCCAATTATTTAGACTTTTTTCGTTGGTTGCATCTGCCATCTAATAGTTAAGATACAGTTACATTGGCAGATGTTGATTTTCCTACCTCAAGCATATTTCCAAGTCTGGAGCGCCCTGTTAAAGCAGCCGATAGGAAGAGGTCATTCCCTGGAAAAAGTTGGAAATAAGACAAGAAGAACTAAATGAGGTGAGATGAAAAAGAAACATTGCAAATATGCTGCTGGTAAAATTCAGACAGAAATTGAGTTTCAAAGGTAGTCTGTGGATTTATAGAAATAAAGATAGTGTGAACTTACGGGTCCAAAACCGCCACCAGCCAATCTCATATCAGTACGTTTGTTAAAATCAATTCTTCCTGTCTGTCCACATGGGGTCTAAAAACGAAAAAATAATTATAAATATCAAACAATGTGTCGTTATCGCTTAATAAAAAATCTTTGATCGATCACAAAAATACTCTGAAGAAATGTCTTGTCTAGAAGCAGAATGAATTATTAACAGAAAATCTAAATACCTTAATCACAATAAGAATTTGATGGATTTATTTGAAGCAAAGAGTAGATGGGTTTCTTACCTGACTTGTTGACAATCTCCATGGCTCACTGAGGACCTGAAATAAGTAAACAAGTAAATAAATAAATAAATAAATAAAGACTGGGCTTAAGAGATACTCACAGTTTTAAAATATATCGCAATTTTTCCTATTCCAAGAAATAATTTCCGACTATAATGTTCAAAACTTAATGTTGCAGAAAATATTGTCTCTCTTAATCGACGCTTTGCTGTCTACGAAATAAAATCTTGATTTTCTTATTGTGCCGAGAAACAATCAGATGTCTAGTCCAAGTATTGCTAAGCAAAATTGATCACAGTTTAAGCTATTCACTACCAGAGAACAGAAACAACCTTGAGTTTTCCTGTGGTTCGCTTTACTTTCTTACTGTTGGAAAAATACTATCGTAAGTCCCAGAGACAACAAGAAAAGTAAGAGACATTAACACTCGCAAAAAAATAAGGTTTGGCTCATGAGCACCCTAGGAAAGCTTGTTTACAAAAATGAGAAGCACGGGTATGAGAAAAAATACCTTTTGCAGGAATGGAACTTCAACTTCCAGGTATTTTGATACAACATACAGACAGAAAAGATGACGATCGATCCCTGTGAAAACATTCCCATCAATTTAAATGACATGCTTGCAAGAAAGTGAGGAATTTCACAATTCATAATCACTAATTTTCATACGGTAGCTAAGTACGCTATCGAAAGAGATTACAAATATTCAATCAAAATTCTAAATTTTACATGTACAGACATTTATGCAGGTTTCTTTCAGATCCTACAGAGAAAGACTAAGAAAACGACTATAGATATAAATATGGATTGAATAGAACTTTAAGCTGAAAAAAGAGTCTGGATCGAACGATATTTTTATGCATTTCTATACGAAGAGTTCGAATGAATGGCGTCAGAGCTTCGATTCTTATTGTTCCCATTCGAATATTCTGCAAAATGTTTCCAAATATCGTTCGATTCTGATTCTTTTTTTAGAATGGCTAAAAGCTCTATTACCTTGTCCAGTCATTGCTTGTCGGTATAACTTCACATGATTAGCTGTTGCCTTCCGGAACAAAGCCAATTTCTCTTCACGCTGCAATGAGGAAAAATGGCTCAAAGAAAAGAGCATCTTCGTTTCATTTACGGCCCAAGATGAATAGAAATTGCTTATCTCAATTCGTACAAGGCATAGATCTTCGGAGACAATAATTATAAACCACGATTCAAAATACAACTTAGGGTGTGTTTGACTGGTAATTCCAAACCTACCAAATTCTAAAAACGGTAGACTTTATAGAGACAGAAATATATTTCCCAATCGAACACAAATCACAAATATCTTTAAATCAGCAGGTTTTGGATTCACCACCGAGGTTTGCTACTGAAAACGTTGATCTCTCCAGAGCCTACCTGCCACAGCCTGCGAAAACGGTAGACTTGGTAGACTCGGAATTTGCGTAGAGAATCTCGTTTTCATTTGCGAAACTCTGAAAGAGGCAAATTTGCTCGCGTTGCTACAGTGATCGGTAACTTTACTCTTTGTTGTCAAGCACCAGACTCAAAATCGTGTCTTTCAGCTGGAAACCTCGTTTTCGTCAGGAGAATCTATAAACTACCGGTTTGAAGAATTTTGCGTTTGATTGGGAAGTGTGTTTCCGTCTCTGCGATGTTTACCGCTTTCAGAATTTGGTAGGTTTGGAATTACAATTCAAACACACCCAAGAGTATTCAAAAATGGCTCAAGACAGACAAAACAACACAAGGCATGTACACTAATCTCAAATAAGAAACCTATGAAGGCAGCCCTGACTGACCATGAACAAAAATCAGAAATAAATCTCGATAAAATGCATGAGGCATTAAAATTTGGGGACATTTCATTACCGTACTGTTTGGGTCAGTCATGACGGAAACAAAGTTCTTTGAGTCAGATGTACAAGATCGCACGGTCTCCGTTCGGCCATCCCTGTGAATTAAGAAAGCATTTCATAAATTCGGTAGCAACACTTGCAATTAACTCTTCCAGATTTTTACAGCAATGGTGAATTTTGCAAAACAAAGATTCAGCCCTCTGACATTACAAAGCTATTCGCTTTTCTAAAGAATCAATTTCACTCCTTCAGCGCAGCCGATAATGATGCTTCGCTCTTCTGTGTATTTCTATTTGATTGGGTGCATCCAGAGGTATGAAATGTGTTCTTCAGAAAGGCAAATAATTTCATGATTTCACAGGGCAGAACTGTTTGTTTCACAAACTTAACCGTTGCAGAATTTTGGCGTGATAGAGCTGAAATCTTTCCTATCTTATCATTTTTAGTGTTAGCTGTTTTTTTCACAAATGTGAGAGATATCTCAAAGCAGATCCGATACAACTCTCTGACGCACCCATCTTTTGCAACTGCTATCTCCAGTTAATTTTCCACCACCATTTTGATTTATACTATTTTATGTAGCATAGTTGAGCTTTTTCTAAATGGTCCAGGTTAAATAAGTTACGGCTGCCCAATAAATAAGGAAGAACAAGGTATCCAGCACATTTATGATGCGTGGTTTGAATAAATTTTGAGTTCAGTCGTGTAAGTTAGGCAAAATTGGCCTAAATTGGGCAAAATGGGTCATTGACAAATTCATGAATTTTGTTGCATGCATTTAGTTGAAGAAAATCAGTTCCTGTCATGACAAGGAAAATTAACTTCGAAAAAATCCAAAAAAGTGCCAGTTTCCTACCAAAGATTATTTGCCTTGTTTAAGTAATTTCACTTTTATAAATTTTAATATTGAATATAAAAATACTCCTCAGTGCTATGAGAATTACAATCTGTCTCAAATCAGATGTCACGTGAAAATGCATGAAATAATAATAATTGAAGTGTTTTGCATGAGGAATTTTACGTTATCGCAAATCTCAAGTGACATCTAATTTGAGACAAACTTTACATGGCTTTCTTCTGCTCATATGCACACATTCTATGAAGAAGAATTGCAAGCTGACCTGAATAATCTAGTCATCGCAGCCTCGTATGTCAAGCAACAATGTCCTGTATCCTGAAAAAGAGGTTATCATTTTTAATGGTTTATCAGATGATAATAGCAACATCAACTAAAAAGATATAAAATGCTTGAAGAATTGTAAATGGAAGAAGGCAAAAAGAGGATGCAATGTCCATACCTTGAAGAAAGCCATTTGCAGAGCCATTTGAATAAATGCATCAGGGCTAAAAAGTAAACAAAAAGATACATTCATCAAATTGATGATATGAATAATCGTAATACATTCTTGTCTTCTGTAGACTTTGTATTGTTTTACATCTAAATGTTAGCGACAGGAGAAATGTGCAACTTCACACCGCAAGCAGTGCTGTCACGTAATTTTGTAGTTTTCTTTTGCAATAGTTTTAGTTTTAGTTCGTATCCTTGTAGTTTTGAAGTTTTTCATGAACGAATAGCAAAAAAATTCATTTTTACGATTTAATAAAATTTATGGAAAAAAGTACATATGAATTTTTAAACAAAAGAAAAATAGAATATTCGTCTATACCTTGTTTTACTCTCCTTCATAACTCGTTTCCCTAAAAACAAAAGTAAAAAATTAAATTGCAGAGAGAAAACTGATTAAACAGAGGGGTGCCTGTTATTTAAGACCATATTTACGCCGTACATGCACAGTTTTGATCTGTGACAAAGTTGTTACGGCTCAAGAGCATTCACACTGCCCCAGAACAAAAGTATTCCATAGATAAAGGGGGGAGAGTGTTACAAATTAGCAATAGAAAGGGGAGAGTGTTACGAATTAGCAGTAGAGGGGAGAGAGTGTTAAGAATTAGCAATAGAGGAGGGAGAGTGTTACGAATTAGCAGTAGAGATGGGAGAGTGTTACGAATTAGCAGTAGAGAGGGGAGAGTGTTACGAATTAGCAGTAAAGGGGGAGAGTGTTAGGAATTAGCAGTAGAGGGGGAGAGTGTTACGAATTAGCAGTAGAGGGGGAGAGTGTTACGAATTAGCAGTAGAGGGAGGAGAGTGTTACGAATTAGCAGTAAAGGGGGAAAGTGTTAAGAATTAGCAATAGAGGGGGAAGAGTGTTACGAATTAGCAATAGAGGGGGAAGAGTGTTGCGAATTAGCAGTAGAAAGGGGAGAGTGTTACGAATTAGCAATAGAGGGGGGAGAGTGTTGCGAATTAGCAGTAGAAAGGGGAGAGTGTTACGAATTAGCAATAGAGGGGGAGAGTGTTAAGAATTATCAATAGAGGGGGGAGAGTGTTACGAATTAGCAATAGAGGGGGAAGAGTGTTGCGAATTAGCAGTAGAAAGGGGAGAGTGTTACGAATTAGCAATAGAGGGGGAGAGTGTTAAGAATTATCAATAGAGGGGGGAAAGTGTTACGAATTAGCAATAGAGGGGGGAGAGTGTTGCAAATTAGCAGTGGCAGTGTAAACAGAAGGCTTGTCGATACACTTTTGTTACGAATCTATCGTTGTACCCTTACAGTGTAAAAGGGATCTAAGACAGTACTCTATAATCAACTGTTAAGGTTAAAGAATTTGGATGACTTACTAACTTACTTACTCACTTACTTTCTTACTTACCAAATTCATCATGAATCATAATATGAAGGTCGACATCATCGATTAGTTTCTTCGCATCCTCTGCTGATTTGTCAATGATTGCTTGGCACTACAATGAAACATTACAAGAGAGTAGAACAAATATTTTACAAAGTTTGGCATAAATATCAAAAGCCATCTGGTCTTGTTGAAGTTAGGGTTAGGGATCATGAGAGTATCTATGGACAAGCTCAATTATACTGTATTGACACTGACATAGTTAAAGCAGCTTTATATAAACTAGGCTAGATTTTAACCAATCAAATGCATTACATATGCTGGCTCGATCAATAAAAAGGTCCCATTCTTTAACCTGGCTCAGTTTAAGTTGGTTGAACTTTGAAATGTGAATGGGATATTAGTTTCAAAACTGTTTGTCAAGACCATTGTAACCCTATTAAATTACCTCTTCATTAATATCCCATCTGAGTTTCATAAACCAAGGCCAGTTGGCATATTCCGGTTCACCAATACAATGTCCATCTTTTTCATACCTGACAACGAATGAAAATGATCAATGAATAAAAAATCTTGTCGATGGCCCCTTGCATAGACGTTAAATCTTACGCTCAAAAATGATAGATAATCACTTGATGATGGCCTGGTGGTTGCTCTGATGATGGCCTGGTGGCCGAAACTAGTTAGCAGATAACTGAAAAGAAAATTAATAGCACAAAAGATCAAGTCGATGCCTGCTCTCTGAAGATGTTGTCTCTCTTCATTCTCATCGTTCACTATAGATAATCACTTAAAATAGAAGCAATTATTTCACTTACTTAAGAACGTCATTATCTTCGACCATGGCCCATTCAGCGACTTGACCCATCACAGGTGCATCAGCCCTAACACAAAAAGAAATGTCACGAATTTATTCATGGGAAGTCTGTATGTATATTTAAAGAACCGTTGTTACCCAGGGTCCTTTGCAGGCATGTTTCTATCTGAGACTGTCTGAAAATCAAATTTGGCCTAAGCAGAAAATATGGAGCCAAACTACTGTAGTTGAACTGCTAGAAACGTCAACTTAAGTGAAACTTCATTCAATCAATCAATCAATCAATCAATCAATCAATCAATTCAACAATTGCAGTGTCCACTTGTAGCAAATTTTATTCTAAAACAGTTTGAAATTGCAGTACGCCTGCAAAGGACCCTGGGTGACCATGGCTCTTTAACAAATTGATTTATGGAAATCTGTACGCGCAGTCTGAGCTTGAAAATAACTAAATGTAAACAAATCATATGATGTCTCCTGTGGACGTCACGATTAAAGTGACATCGAGACAAAATCACAGGTTTACTAGTGTGATGAAAGCGCCACACTTAACAGACAAGAAGATAATAATAAACTCACCATGAATGTTCTGTATTGAAGCCAACCTGACATGAAAACAACACTAAGGTCAATACTTTGTGATGAAAATGTTAGAAAATGTTAGTTTTGAACATATGTCATCTGCAAACTGACTAACAACACAATACACTGCTCCGATCGTCTGAGAACACATCAAATAAAGCAAAATTTGAGTCTATTTTCAGCGTCCCCCCGAGAAAGCTCAAACGAACTGATGCTTCTTATGGGCTTCAAAACAGCATTGCTGCAGCACCTTTAACTTTTTATTGAAGTTGCTCGATTAAAATATAATGATCTTTTCCAGACACAATTTTCAAGCTTCTGTGAAAACACCATCAGTAGAGACAACGGAGGATTAACGATGAACTTTCTCCGTAATGCATGAAGTTTAGGACTCTGAAAATTGAAATGTTGATTCATCTGGTAGTTTTTATTTCTTTCAATTCAATGGCTGCGGGGTTGTCATAGTCTATTGCTCCCTGTGATATCGTCCTTGTAGTGTTTCGTAGAGTAATTTGTAGGCAGCATAAAACATCTTCATGAAATACCGGGTGTCCCAAAATGATGTATTATTGTTTAATTGCTTAAATGTCCATAACCAATGAACCGATTTTGAAACGCTTTGTTTTATTTGATTGCCTAAATGCTAAATTGTATTTTAAGGTGTTGGTTGTGGTTTTATCAGTTTTGAAAATCGGTTCATCGGTTATGGACGTGTAAGCAATCAAACGATAATACATCATTTTGGGACACCCGGTATATGAAGGAAACTTTCAAACTCAGAAAAAGAAATAAACAAGCATGGGACTTACTTTTCCATTTCTACACACGACACAAGTGAATGATTTATCGAACCATCTATTATAACCATTTCCATGAAGCATTGATTTTCCAAATTCATCCATCTGATCTGGATCTTCCTATCATATACGAAATCATCTTTTTAGGTCTGCTGTTTCATTATTTCAAAACCTTCTGGGGGTGCAATTTCTGTACAGATCCAATCTCAGCAATAGACCTTTTAGCTATTCTAAAAAAGAATCTGAATCGAATGATATTTGTATACATTTTGAGGAATTTTCGAATGTGCACAATAACCATAGAGGCTCTAGTGCCACTCGATCGAATAAAAATGTAAAAAACAGTTCTTAAAACATTTAGAATACACGTATTTTTTACAACAAGAGTCCTTTAATAACATGGCGATTGTTGATAAATTTTTGATGGAAAAAAGATTCTGTCTGAGGCATATTAAACCAAGATTACAATCTTTCAAATGCATTTTCCTTACCTTGACGAATTTCCCTCCATCTGAATCACTTAGAACGAGTACAAAAGCTGCCTAAAACCAAAATATAGCAAATTACGCATTTGAATATGAAAGACAATGACAAACAAAGTATAAACACTTCGAGCGGAAGGGGCTATCTTTGCTTGTTGTCCTTCATTGGGGTTAGCATGATTTTCAGGGTAGGTTCCAAATCTTTGAAAAGATTGGTGTAAAATTCTATGACCCATTACTTTGAATTGAATGGCTTCCAAGAACTTTAGCTATTTCGCTATAATTTTACCGTTGAACTTTTCTGAAAATCTTCAATATCATCAGAATTAGAGTGTTAGTCTTCTTTTTTAAAAGATTCACAAAAAATTGTGAACAAATTCAAAACCATCGCAATTTCTAAAATGTTGATGAAAAATGAAATTATTTCAAAGAAAACCATTGTTTATTGATGTCTACAATATGATATCAAGAAAAAGTCTCTCACTCTTTTGGTTTGCGATTCAAAATCTGAAGATATCAAATCTTCAAATGAGTTGAAATAGAAAATATACTATGATTTCAAATAATGTTCAAAGTTTTTGAAAAGTCCAAAAATACAATTATAGATAAGTAGCTAAAGTTTCTTTCAAGCTATTCAAAGGAATAGGCTACTAGGTCATAGAATTTTACACCCACGTTTTACACCGATTTAAAGATTTCCAAACTTGCTGTACTTTCTAATTCTGAAATCTAAACTCTAAACAGACAAAATCTAAACTCTAAACAGGCAAAATCTGAAATCTAAACAGGCAAAAAACAATACAAACCCTTTCAATGATGCCAAGTGATGCTTTGTTATCTCCAGTGCTAAAATATTTTTCTCTAACTTCTGCCCAATGTGGTCTGCAACAACGACAAAAAAGAATACTAAAAAGTCATGAAGGTGCAAAGTCGGATAAAATGAAAAAACTTTGACGAGCTAATTCGTTCTATGCTCAAACTTGCTGTGAAGAAATTTTCAAATCAATTCGATAAATCAAACAGGAAAGTGAAGGAAATTATCTCTCAAAATAAGTTCCTTGATTTGAAAACTGAAGAGATACGGTTTATGGGGAATAGAAATGTGCGGAAGAGCTTAAATGCCTCTCCAGAGAAAATATTTAAATATTCGCTGACACATCAAACTTCTAACAAGAACTACAGAACTATCTCAAAACCTCAAAGGTAGCAAAATTAGTTTGTGACGGCGATGGTTCAAGATAACCGCTGCTCTACCCGTATTGAAACAGATAGACTAGATCTTAGAAAATATTTAAATATTCGCTGACACATCAAACTTCTAACAAGAACTACAGAACTATCTCAAAACCTCAAAGGAAGCAAAATTAGTTTGTGACGGCGATGGTTCAAGATAACCGCTGCTCTACCCGTATTGAAACAGATAAGACTAGATCTTTTTACTAAGTAAAAAACGAGATTCGAAGAGAGAATTCTTCTGGCAAATGACAGAATATCAATTCATCACAGTTGTTCAGACTTTCAAAAATCATTCAAAATAGTGAGTAGTTTGAGATAACTAAACTCCAGTCATCGAAGTTCAACTGTACAAAGAACCTTGAAACCGTCATCGCTTTTGCTGAGATTAAATTCATCTTCCATTTTACGTACAAACAACGTGAGAGACGTGTCGTAAATGAAGTTAATGACAAGTCATACCTCATGTCAGCGGTTAAAGCTGCCAGTTTCTCTTCTCCGGGACTTGGCCTAGTTTCTTTATCATTTAGAATCTTTATCAATTGACTAAAAAATAAATAATTCCATTTGTAAGTGAACCAAAAGAGTTAGATAAGCCACAGAGAAATACCTAATAACGCAGTAAGTAAAATAGCAGCTAACTAGTGAATAATAGTCATTAGAGTAACTAATGGTAACTAATGGATAATGATAAGTAGGAATAAAGAAATAAATCCACAAAATGTCGAATGAAGATGATGGAAAAATGAGTAGAATGTGGCACAAAATAAAAGAAATTTGTTTCACTTCACCGGAAATCTTCGTCTTTGGAGTAAAGTAGGCTGATAGACCTTTAAGCTATTCTAAAAAAGAATCTGAATCAACGATATTTTCACTGAAGATCTAACGTCATTCAATCGAACCTCTCCTATAAAAATGTATGAATATATCGCTCGATCCAAGCTCTTTTGTAGAAAAGCTAAAAGGCCTCTTATAACAACAAAATTCTCTCTTACGACTATCCTTGGAACGATTTAAATTTAATTGTAAGTGCCATACACAATGGGAACTCGCTGACTATAAGTCCTTTCCCACTATGGATGGCCTTGTTGTTCTTGTAAATAGTTGTTGTTTTTAAATGAATAAAGAAAACAAATTTCTGGTGAAAATGAGGAAATTCATTTTAAGTTTAGTGACAATTTGCAATAGGCCTAAACGAGGAAACTAGCAATGCTGCATTGTGAAGATGTCGAAAAAGATGCTCAAATGACTGCAATGCAACACGGTAAAGATATAGAAAGTTTATCAAATATTTTTATCGCGTTTTTGGGCCTTTTCACTCACATAGCAATCCATTTGTTTTCAACGTATAAAGGCATGTGACGTCATCTCACTTTGCTCTTATCTACGCAGTCTTGAAGGCAACAGACGTTAAAATGATATGTTCTGAGGAAATGAAAAATGGAAGCAAATAACATACCATTCAAGATCAGCAGGTTTAAGAAGTGTTCCACTAAAAAAGCAAGTTAATTTGTAATATTTTCCATCACAATATACAACAATATGATTCGAGTCTTGTAAATGTCGTAGTGTATCTGAAATAAAGCAGAAAATAATTCTAAGCATCATCATACAAAATATTGCAGTAAAATATTAGACTTATGGCTTTTCGTCCCTTGTTTCCCTGCGTTCTTTGATTTGCTGATATCACTTGCTTAATAGGGACTCATACCATTACTCTTATAAAGTGGGCCCCCTGTTTCAAAATGGCCTAAACTAGCAGGAGTTCTCGTACACTCAACAAAATCGCTTCAAAGTCTGGTTTAAAGACCTTCGACATTGAAAAACAAACGTTTAGTATAACGAATAATGTTTTCCTAACCCAACAAAATAGATCCATTGCAGCTACGAGAACTCTAGGCCGTATCAACCGTTTTTTGTATGCAACAACAACAACCGTCTAAACAGCGCCTCCTTATTGGTTGAAAACTAAAATCTAGCAATTTGATTGGGAAATACGGAACCACTCCATATTGGCCTAAAGGGGGCCCACTTTATGAGAGTAATGGTATGAGTCCCTATTACCAAGTGATATCAGCAAATCAAAGAACGCAGGGAAATAAGGGACGAAAAGTCATAAGTCTGTAAAAAACTGCTAAAAAACATTAGAATTGAGAAGTTATCACATATTCAAATTCAATTAACCATTACAAAGGCCCTTTTAGCTATTCTGCAAAATAGCCTGGATATAGCGATATTTTCCTCATTTATATACAAAAGGTTCGATGGGGGTTCGACGGAATGGCGTGAAAGCTTCTATCACTGTTGTAGACATTCGAAAATTCTACAAAGGTATGAAAATATTCCTCGATCCAAACTCTTTTGTAGAATGGCTAAAGTTCTGTCTTTCAAAGGATTTCGTTAGACTCTTCTATAGCGTAGACTTGACTCAAGTCTTTTTCCCGAAGTCCCTCCGACTTATCCCTTTTCTCCCACAGTTCCAAATCTTGGGCAAGTCCTTTTAAAAACTGTTAATGTTCTCAGTACTGGCTCAAATCCCCAGTACTGGCTCAAATCATTAGTTTCTTATAAAAAGATACGTGTAAAACCGTCGACTAAGCCACTTGGGGCTCTATTTCAGAATGTTATCATTTTCGCGATAGCATGGGAATTTTGTGCAACAGAATATTGAAAATGGTCAATTTGATAAGCCTACCTTCCTCTTTGCCAGGGATGCGTGTTGTATCAAAAATTCTTTCATATTGTGCAGAGCAAAGAGGATAAATTCCCATTTGTTTCATCTGAAAATATTTCATAAATGATTGTGAGAAAAAGTCGACCAAATGAATGAGGAAATCAGCAAAGTTTGAAGATTAGTCGAAGATAAAGTCAATTTAGCTAGGCTTTATTTTCAATCTCAAAGCCTTACCACAGATTTGTGGTAACATATCTTAAGTCTGGTGTAAATAAACTGCTGAATCTAAAACCACTGTTGGAAAGCTTCAGCTAGCATAATCTTAAGAACAAAACGAAAACATTGATTCATTGTTTCAACAAGAAATGCAAAATATTTGGATCCAAAGTCTAGACCAAATTAAATAGATCGAAACAATAACTGAAAGTATGAGAGAAATCAAAGACCTTTCCAATGATGGAAACATTTGGATTAGCAAGCAAAAATTCTACAACTACTTTGACGAAAACATGAGGTCAGCATATCAACTACATTTAAGCCATTTGACCATCTATTCACCACAGAAAAGTCGGACAAAGTTTTTGAAAAATTTCGTGCTGGCGAAAAGTGGTGAAAGCAAACACTATCAAAGGAGTTGAACAATTGTTTCTACCACAAATTGCATATATTTGCTCAACAATGGTTACTCATTTAGCCACAAGGACAAAATCTTCCTTTCATTCCTGAAAATTCAATTGATATTAAAATGCATATAGAAAGGGCAGTCTTTCATATTGAACATAACTCACAACAAATACAGTACAGGCCTTGCGCACAATAACATGAGAAGAATCCTTAAGTACTTCCGAGAATTCTACACATAATTACAGTACAAGGCTTCTTGAGCCATATGAAGGTGAAGTTGCGGTTTTTAGCGCCAAGCGCTGGGATCACAGAAGTAGCTTAGCGCTAATGGAGTCCGCGACCCTTTGTCGTGACGCTCAAGTGGCGAGGCTCTACCGGGTATCAAAACCTGTTCGCCTGACTGTTCTGGCTGCAAAGTCAGAGGATTACACCACTGCACCACAACACTTTAACACCACAACACATATGAAAGAATGTAAATTTTTTGGAAGAAGAATTCTTAAGAAACTAAATAGAGTTCTTTGGCAGAATAATCATGCAAATATGCACAAGGCCTGTATTGTATGTAGAAGAATTCATAACAAAACAGATACAATTACCGGTTTGAGTTTTTGTTTATGAACCATTTTTCTGAATGATAAAAGTGCATAAATATAATTTGCAGCTCTTGCAGACTGAACATTTGAAGGAGACTCATCCAATGAATCCTGAATAAAGATTAAACAAATACAAACAATTATTTCATGAAAAGTAAATGAAACACCAATACCCAACTCCATACTTCCAAGTTAAACAAACTAGTAAGATCAATGATACTATAAACAATTAAAGAAAGCTTATAAACTTTCTTTTAGGATAAAGAAAAGATCGGTTGAGTCAGTACATTTCCAGGTGGACACTAAATGGTTCAACAATTACCCCAGAAATAAATATTTAAGGTTAATTCCTCAGCTAAAAGAGGGCACACTTGTACATAGGTGAAGATGATCTCTCTTTTGGGAATAATAATGGCACTTTGATTGAAAGAAATATGAAACATTGTTCCATGCTTGAAAGAAGAGTTTTGCCAACCCTGCAGTGAGGCAGCCAGGCTAATCAAAAGATACTTAAAACCAGTTACTTACCACTCCATAGTAGTTACTGTTGATCATTAGTTGAGAACGAGATCTTAAGTATACAAAGCGTTCCCACCAATCGCTTACCTACAATCAATCAATCAATCAATCAATCAATCAATCAATCAATCAATCAATCAAAAATTTTCATTACATTGATAAATGTTTATAACCCTAACAAATTTCCTGAAAATGTCACAAAGTGATTATTGTCTCTTTATGCAGCTCTTTGAAATTTGAAGATTATTTAAACTGTATAATGTCTAGCCCATATGACTCAATGTCCCAAACGCAGACCGACTCAATGCCCTCGACACAACCCTGACAGAATTACGTCACCTTAACATCACACAAATATACCCATTATCTTAGAGATAAAGTAACAAAGAACCAAGCAGAAAGAGGGTCCCTCAGTTGAGAGGGGTTTGTGCTTCTCAGTGACTTTGAAGATGGCAGAGTTGAAGTAACATGTTCATGCCAAAATAAAAAAAGAAAAGGGTGTATACACCATTGTCCAGCCTGTCCTGTAGTGTATCCTTTGAGCATCTTTAACCTTCAAAGTCTTCTTATATTGTTATAATCATCACCTAAGAGTATTGTCATTTAGAATGCTGAAGATAATTAACTCACATAATTTGATGCAAAATATGATTTCAAGTGCAAATAACGTTGCAACTTTAGTCCAATACCACCCTGAAAGAAAAATATAATTAAACAGTCATTCCATTAATAGACTAAGTATGAAACTGATTGAAGTTTTTAGAAAAAATTTATGATTGAGCCAAACAATTCAATTTCAAAAATATCTGTAATTTAATTTCTACTAACCTTGAATTCATTTGCCAGATCTGTCATTTTTTTGTGATCTTCTTCATTTAAAAGTGGTTTCACAGACTGAAGATACTGAAAAATGAAAGAAGGTACATTGATGACAAGAAAACAAAATTATTTGCATCACATCTTCTCTACAAATTTCACATGCAAGTGCTTGCATCACAGGTTTAAATACAGAGATTAAGTTTTCATTTCAATTCAAGATATTCATTATGGCTACATGTAAAATTAGCCTCAGCTATAGCAAATGCTTGACCCTTAGAAGAGCTCAATATTTGGTGTGTTTGCATGTGATTTCCAAAATTGTAGATTTTCAGAATTACTATGGTTACCATGGCTCACTTGATGTCTGTTTATGAAAATAGACAGCTTAACTGACTAGCTCAGTTGGCCTCTTGAATCAACTTTTGAATGAGAAAGGCCTGCAATGTCATACTAACTATATAAAACCAAAAAGAGAAGACATACCGCACTGACTGTTTTGTCTAAATCAGGAACAGGAAGTGTTGGCATTGACTTCTGGTAGCTATACAGTAATGGGTTTCTGCCAGATAACAACTTTACCAACACCTGACAACACAAAATTATCATCCAATCATATCACTTTAATGTGAGTTCCCTTAGTAAAAATACAATTTGAGCAAACTTTGCAATCAGTTTTAACTTAGTACACTCTATTGTTCTTTTGGAGTTTGCAAGTTTGTCTGAAGTTTGTGCAACTTTGCATTTTTACAGGAAGTTTCAAACAAACTGTTACAAAATGGCTTTGTGCTCTTTGCAAATGTTTTACAAATTCCTAAATCTGAAACATACATACTGAAAAAAACTCAGCAGACTTTGTGCAAATTTGTGGCAAAATGTGAAAACTAATACCCCAGTCCTTAACTATGGGATTGTGAAACAACAATAGAATGAAATGAATTATCAACTGCAATATTCTACACTTTTTCTCATAGTTTGATCTCAAACCGTAAAAATCTAAAATACCCCAATCAAAACTTTTGAAACAGTTAAAAGAGTAATATGCAACTTCAAGTTTTTAAGCAAAATATGAAACTTACCACCCAAATTTTGGTCTTCAATGAGAAGGGCCTGAAAAAATTGTTGTCACAATAGATTGAATTGAGAAGATGAACATCTCAAGTCAGAAATCTTAAAATTCTACAAAGAATATAGTGAACTGCTTCAAGCAAAGGATAATTTTGCATGGGAGCTACCAATTTCAATGAACCATGTGCAAATATCAGGACTCGCAAGGAGAGTAGCCTGCGTGCAGTCTTTCTTTTGTAAAATTGAAAGAACCAGAAAGTAGAAAGACTGCGCAGCACCAAGAGATTTCTTGTATGAGTGACTCAGCAAAATGAAATCAATGAACGTTAATCTGTTCTTTCAAACTGTTCAATTTCCAACAAACACAAAACAAAGACTATGCTGATTGTGTTGTGGTTCGGAAAATCTCTAACCAAGTTCTAATTGGTTCATATCACAATGGATTTATTCATCAAAATACGAATAATCGCTTACAAATGCGCAGTCTTTCTATTCCTTGTTCTTTCAATTTTACACTAAAGAAAGACTGCACGCAGGCTACAAGGAGAGGCGCTTGAGCTTTGTCAAGAGCCTTCTAGAAAACTCTTAGAGCTTAAAAAATGGGTGCCTATGCTGATAACCATGTTAAAACGAGGAGTGTGTGCATGTAGATTTCCCTTCAAAATTTCTGATTATATTTGGCTCTGTTCTTGTAATTTCTGGTAGTCTCTTTTTGCTTTGTCATAGATTAATGAGAATTTTTTGTAATGCGGAAAGATTAACCTTTTCCCAATGCTCAGTCAAGCACCTGGGACCTCTAGGTGTTCCAAGTGCCTGTAGTTTCTTCCTGACAAGGCCTCTGCAATGATGGACCCAGTTCACAATTCCCTTTGGATGTAAACACTGAAACTTACCCTCTGCTTTCATACAGCAAGCCCTTGTACATGAGCAATTTCCTCAATGAAAGCTGCAGAAAATACCCCATGAAGAACCAGATTGCAGTTACCATGGTTAAAATACATATACCAATCACTGTGCTTTTATCCAAACGATGACCACTGCAAATAAACAAAACATATCACAAGATATCCAAAACTTTGCTAAATTTATAAAAGGCAGCTTAGCGACAAGCAGTAAGATGGTTGGTCCTTTTTGGATAAATGTAAAAACTGAAATTTTTTACAATAGCCAAAAACATTTTTGCAGACCAAGCCTTAGGGTGAAAGTGAAACACTGTATAAATATATGTTGATCATTATTTCAAAAAAGCCCAGTTTTTAGAGTACAAGCAATGGATCCCAAAGCTTTATAACATGCAAAAATTGCATCAGAAAATGACTGAAATGAAAATTGGCTGTGAAATAAATCTGTCTTTGCTGTGCTGGTTAATTTGACTTTTGCCTTTGCTGGCATATTCAGTTATTTAAATATCTCACTTTCAAACCCCTTAGAAAAGCATGGCTACACATCCCTGTTAGAGGTGGTTGATAGGAAACCATCCCTCTTATTGCCCTTGGCAACATTATTGATCTAAACACAACATGAAAGACATTAAGAGCAGGTTTTTATTGGAAGGTTAATTGCCACAAGACCAATGGTTGGTGGCAACTGGTGATCTGCTCTTCTGCATAAACAAAGTTTAATAAGTTTAATGTTTGTCAACATGGCATTTAGCAGGTATTTTCAACTAACAATGGCAAACTGTTCAAACCAATAGTATCTAAAAATAACAATATTTGTGAGTTTATGTAACATTTTGTGATAAAGCAGCTGTCAAATTTTGATACTTTTGAAAAACTGTTTGAACAGATGTGTAAACATTAAACAACTTGAATTGTAACAGTCCAGCTCAAAGTGATAACCATTGAGATGTGATATTTTCCCAAATGACTCCCCCTGCACTGGGTTCCCTGTTTATGTCTCGTTCAATTCCTGCCCTGACCATCCCCCCCTGGGACACCCCCGGGCATTTGCACAAAAAATTTTCCCGCCCCCCCGGCATTTGACCGTTGATTTTTCCCCGGCCCCCGGGCATTTGAATAGCATTTGACTAGAACGAGAGCTTTTCCTTATACAGTAACTGGGAATATAGCATTTTTCCAGTGCCCGACCCCCAGGCATTTGACCATCAATTTTTCCCCGGCCCCCGGGCATTTGAGCAAGGAACTTTTGTTGACCCCTGGGCTGCCTGGGGGGGGATGGTTAGGGTAGGAATTGAACGAGACATTACCCACAGCTGGGGGAGGCAGGGGCAAAATTGGCCGTTACTATGAGGGGGTATGGCATGTATCCACTTGACATGGTTTTCCCATGCTGCACCATGGCAAAAGTGTATTTTCAAAGTTGGGCTGTTTTTTGTTGAAAAGTTATCTGACATATTCCTAAAGAGAGGAGCTCATTTTACAGATGATTTGGGATTTACAGGCAACTTTAGAAAGTTTGCTCTGACAGATCTTCAGTAGTAATAGTTTTTTGGGTGGAAAGAAACACTTTGTTTCTACTTTTGTTGGTTGTAATGATCCATGTCTCTTTTCATAGTAATCTAAATATTTTCTGAACCGAAGTGTACACAAATGTGGATGTAAAGAGGCAAGCCTTCTTTGAAAGGGGTGTTTTCCGACGTTCTAAAGGGCATGGTCTCAAAAATTTTCTGGGGGCAAGCCCCCGGACCCCCATTTTAGCTCGCTTTGCTCGCCGTTGTTCACCCCCCTCCCAAAAGACGATTGCGCAAAAGATGGCGGCGAGGAATTTTTTACCAAGATGCACTGCGTTCTAATAAGATTCTTTAACGATTCTATAGAAATTCGATTAAAGAACGCAGTGCATCTTGGTAAAAAATTCCTGGCTGCCATCTTTAGCGCAATCGTCTATTTGAAATCACTGTGCAGTCCCTGCTTCTTGGGACAACAAGGACTTATCAGACTTACCAAATTTTGTTGGGGGATCTAGAGAATGACTGGATAAGGTCAAACTGAAACTCTTACAAGCTTTATGTAACATTCTATTTTGCTTTCGTACCAACAGGGTATCTGTTATCATTTGTGGTAGGCCAAATAAATCTTGTGAAATAAATCTGGACTTTGTCCTTTTCGTGACGCGTGGCCTCCAAATGGCTAGCAGCTAACAGCATGAGATTTGAGAGCAGCGACTGATCGATTGAAGGGGCGTTCCAAGAGGTGTGGATGCTCTTCGTGACAACTTTGGCCTACGGCGAGTAAATATTGCGAATGCAAAGAAAAGAGGCCGGTTGGCATGAGAAAATGAACCCCTGAAAGAAGAAAGGGGGGACCACAAATGGGCTGAAAACAATACCCACCCTGGAAAACCTCTTTCCATTCTCCCCAACATATCCATGGTGACTTCATGTTGATGGTGTCTTGCAGCCAAAACAGCAGCCAATACAAACATCCAAGTTGCGGGGGAAGCAGGGTAGACTCCTTTCAAGATAGTATTCCTTGCATATTTACACCTTCTTTTCACTGATTTGTAAGCAGAGCGCGCCATTAACTTCACAACTTCTTTGTCAACATTAACGACGACGCCCTCATCAGTGACTGCAAATTGGAAGGCAACGGCCAACCGGGCTTCAGCCATCTTTCTGAATACTTTCACTCAAAACTGCTGGGGTCGATTTTTATGCAAAAATAGATGATTGTTGCTTTGTTTGATAAAAACCAAAATTAGCAGCACTTTTGCAAAGCTCTTTGCATCCATCCAATGGGCCTAGGCCCAGGTATTTCTCAAATGAAATGAATCCACGCCGTGCAGCACCAAATTGTTTTTTCTCCAATGCCTAAATACCATCAATGATCAGCAAGCAATGAGACAACTCTTTATTGATGCAAGCTGTAATCCACAGCAAGTATCAGTATATTCATTTATGAATATCAATGGGTTTTTATCATCGTTATTTGCATGTTCCTTTTGCTTCGATTCACTTCACGTTTTTTGATTGAGAAAATATGTTTATGCAGCACTGGCAAAGGTCGCGGCTCATTGGCTACTCACATGCATGGAATAAATTGCGGACCAGATCTTATCTGGACCTCAAGAACAGTGATCCAAACCACTCTTTCTCCTGCAAAAATTGGGCATACAAGTAGCCTGCGTGCAGGCGTGCAGCCTCTGCATTTTAGGATTGTTGAGGCTGCACGGATGTTACAAATAAGTGGCAGTGGTAGAGTAGAAACTAACTTATAATTCATGCACCTAAAAATAAGAAGCACATTATGAAACGTTCAATTCTAACGTACTAAGAAGCGAGAATTTTCCTGTGAAATTAAAGGGAGTGTGCAATATGGTAGCCTGCGTCCAGACTTTACCTTTCTACTTCGAAGGATAGCCGTTTGGTATATAGGCTTCTCTATAAATAGAAACAAGAAAGCATTCAGACACTGCATCATTGTTCCCTTGGATATCAGTAGTTAACAACAAGTGTAGTGTGGGACATCGATTTGACTAAGCTAGTTTTAAATTTTTTTGTTCTTTGCAGCCCTATCATGGGTGCTTCTGACTAGCCTGCGTGCAGACTAGAAATTGAATATCTCCTCTTTTCAGTTTCGAGTCTGCACACAGGCTAATTCTGACACGTGACTGAAGTATGTTGTTTAATTCTGCACACTTTGAGTCTTCTATTCTTGTGCTTTATGAGTTTCATTCTTTCATTTCATTTCTATCTATCTATAACAGGGTAAAGTTATCAACTATGTAAATTGCTTTACAAACTGCCCTGTGAAAAGAAACCACCGCAACAACCAACTTTGAACTGATCGTCAGAACCCGAGTGATCCGAGTCAGAACGTGGCAGATGTCAGAACTTTGTTCTGTCTGTGTTCTAGACCAGACACCATTATTTAATACAGTGTCCAAGGACCAACAAGGCTGCACGCAGGCTTAGGACCAACAGGCAAAGATTTCTTTGTTGAGATAAAAAATGTAGCCTGTTAACGGGGCCTTCTTTTTTCAAAAAATAAACTTTGGAAAAATTTGGAGAAAAAAACTTTGGAAAGGAAGGAGGAAAGGACGGAAAGGAAAAATAAGGCCTGTGGACAAGTCAATTTTTTTTCATTCCTTTTTTGCCTTTTTTGCCTGATCTCAGGCTATAAAAAATGTATCTATTCAATTCTGTGCGAAGTGAAAACCAATAGCGTCAAAACTCTCATCGGTGGTCTACAAAATTCAATAAAGAGCTTGAAATACTTAACCCTGATGTCCACACTTTTCCCACTGTTTGTCTGCAAAAGGTCAGCAGGTACAAAGTCCCTTCTCTGTTCTATTTCACTACTCTGATATGATTGATAACCTTTCCATCATTGTTTTGCAAGTGACCTTTTAAAGAGCATTTGTCATCCAGGATCCTTTGCGGGCACGCTGCAATTTCAGAACAGATCAAATTTGGCCTAAGTGGAAAACAAAATTTCTAACTTTCAAACCTACACTTGCAATTACCGTATTTGATTGCAAGCTACCTTCGTTGTACCTTATTTTTCCGTTTGTATTTAAACATTCCTTTTATTTGTAATAGCAGTTACGTGTAGTTTCACGTAGCTTATTAATTATTTTTAGAATGCAGGGTAGACATAGTATTTCGCTCCCTGTGGCATTGTCTCTGTAGTATTGTAGCGTTGCTTGTAAGTATTGTAAATATTAATATTGTTGTAAATTCTGAATGGAATAGAAAAACTGGAAAACATAGATCCACATAGCCTGCGCGCAGAAGACTATTGGGTCTGCGCGCAGCGCAGGCTAAGATCCACACTGCAGTAGTTGAATTGATNTGATTGCAAGCTACCTTCGTTGTACCTTATTTTTCCGTTTGTATTTAAACATTCCTTTTATTTGTAATAGCAGTTACGTGTAGTTTCACGTAGCTTATTAATTATTTTTAGAATGCAGGGTAGACATAGTATTTCGCTCCCTGTGGCATTGTCTCTGTAGTATTGTAGCGTTGCTTGTAAGTATTGTAAATATTAATATTGTTGTAAATTCTGAATGGAATAGAAAAAACTGGAAAACATAGATCCACATAGCCTGCGCGCAGAAGACTATTGGGTCTGCGCGCAGCGCAGGCTAAGATCCACACTGCAGTAGTTGAATTGATAGAAAAGTTTTATTTTGGTTGGACTGCTCTGCTCTGCTACTATATTCGTCATCCATAATTTCCACTTAGGCCAGATTTGATTTTTAAACTGTCCGAAACTAGACTGATTACAGTGTTACAGTGAGTCCCGGTTATTGCTGACCAAAATGAGACTACAGCCTACCAAACCGAGACGGGTATATCAGTTTGGCGGAGGAGCAAAACTCGACTTGTAATCAATCTAGTCTGAAACAGTCAGCAATGGTTTGAAATTGCAGCGTGCCCGCAAAGGACTTTGGATGACAATGGCTTTCTAAACTCCTGTGTGATTGAAGGCTGGCTGCGGTATGTAACTGGACTTGCCCTTAAGTGACTTTTTGCCCAAGTGTGTAATTTACTATAAGAGCCTTTCGAGATACCTGTAGCTTAAATATTCTAAATATTCTAAATATTACAGTCCCCCCTACAAATCTCTGAAATACAAAATATCGTAGTCACATATGCCTGATCTCAGGCTAAATCAAATGAATTTTTATGGAATCTTCTCTCGTTGCCTTAATGAATATTTAAAACTTTCTGGAGCTTCCTATGGTACATATTGGGTAAAAACCACAAAGGGACTAAGAATAATCGATACAAAGATATTACTAATATCATATTAGATAAACAATTATTAACATCAAAGAATGAAAAAGCAATCAAATTTATCGTGTTAACGTCTGCATTTAAAAAATCTATCTTGTTCCATAAATAGTCTCTCCGGCTCCATCTATAAGAGATAAGTTTCTATTGCTAATTTATAATCTGCCATAGATTTTTCGAACAACTTCATCTGTGGAAATGACGTACCGCTGTGCAAGGCTCCAGGGAGAATGTAGAACTCAAGCAATCTTCCAGCAGCCCGCAGTCTTCTTGCCATTCGACTTGATTCTGTCAAGTAGAAATCAAACTCGGTCTCCCAGATGATCGTTGGTGGGAATTTGGCAATCAACTCATCACTCGCTTTTCCTGGGAACAACAATGGATCGCCATCTTTGCGTTGTGCATCCAAATCAGTTGCAAGGCATTTCCAAATCTTTCTCATACTAGGGGCAGCTTCCCTTTCTTCTTTTGTCATGCTTCTTTCATCTCCAAATTCATAATCGTTAATCATGGGGATTCCCGGCATGGCTAATTTTATCAAATGCCCCTCGCCCTTTTGAGCAAGCATAACCATTGCCCCCATTGCTATGTAGCCCCCACCGCTGTCCCCTGCAATCGCAATTTTGCTAGCATCAATTCCATACTCTGAAGCATGCTCAATTACGTGTTTAATTGCACAGTAGAAATCAAGCACGTTTTTAGGACACTTTGTTTCAGGGGCAAGTCTGTAGTCAACGTTGAAATAAACGACCCCGCAAGTGACAGCAGACTTTGACAACCAGGGTTGGAAAACCCCCGCTGACCCAGAGACAGCCCCGCCCCCATGGGCATAAATGATGGCTGCATTGTCTCTGCTTGCTTCCAATGTCCTTGGGGTGTGGACAAGAACAGGCACTGCAAAATCATTTCCATCTCGAAGTGGGACTTCGAACTTTGTATGAATGCAAGCGTTGTTAGCTTCAGCCAAAGAGGGATGTTGTGCCATTGGAACAAACATCATATCAACAACCTTTCTCATTCCTACGATCCATTCTGCTTCTTCCAAAGTTGGATCGAGCAATGTTTTCATTTCCTCCATTTGTGAGCTCGCTGTTGCTTGTCTTAGCATCTCCTCGCATTCTTTATCCAGGACTCCATCCAGCTGGTTATTGAAAAGATGTTTGGAAACGACTCTCTCCATCTTTTGGCAAATTTGCACAATTTTAGGCTTTTCAAACTGCCTTGGGGACGAAGCCGACCAACAATCAATCTGTCAAAGAAAATACATCATATCCCAAAATAAGATGACATGTCAATTTTGTTAGATTACACCAAAGCCAAAGCGGAAAGAGCGTTTTTGAGGATTCCGTGCCAATTGTTATTTTGAGACAATTGCTTATTGTAACCATAGTAACCCATGATGGCATGGTTCACTCGACTCACTCTCTGAACTGACTAAGACGGGTGTATCACTTTGTTGAAGAGGCGTACGAGATATTTTAAAGACCCTTTATTGACCAGCATCCTTTGCGGCCTTCGATTGCTGTTCCCCACAGCTTCGACCCGTTCATTAGAGTTTCTGACATCCAGAAACTATCGCATTTGTAATCCATCTTAATCTTCAACTGAAATCGCGTAAATGGTCAACAACTTATATCAATAGTCTCTTTGGTTCATAGACAATGTATTTAAGCAGGTATTTTCGTACTGCATAATCGGAGTTGTGGGAATTAGACGAAATAATTTGGGTCACAATGACTGAGAGAATGTTGAGAAAGTGGAGAGAAAATTATCTTATTTACGGGAAAGATTGCATCTGAGATCAAATATATTTCAATTGTTTCTTATGATCAAGCAATAAACTCATCAAATAAATGCATTCGAAACGCAAGGATTAAAACAGAGAAATGTAATGAACTGTACAGACCCCATTGGATTGGACTCCTTCTTGTGCAAGCAACAACGGAAAAATAGGCCAGAATGAGAACAGGTGGGTGAGAGT
>REGL01001113.1:6795-20028 GCA_004194395.1 Aurelia aurita complex sp. Pacific | reverse complement strand
AGTGACATAGACAGAGCCATTATGCCACTCAAGTCCGGTCAAATTGTCTGAGTGGCATTTCTAGGGCGCCTTCGCAGGAGAGGAGAGACAGACAGAAAACATGAATTATGATATCTCGATGTATCAAGCGTAAATCTTGTTTTTGATTCAGATTTTCATCAGCCCATGGTTAAGCATTAACAGTTTAGCAGAGTTAAGATCTTAATCCGAAGTGCAAATTTATCCTTTACTATTTTGATTTCATAAACTGTAGTTCTTTTCTCGAGAATTAAAGCTCTTCTCATTCAGAATTCGCGAAATTAACAATGATACTCAACATTAGACCAAGCGCTTAAAATGATTCGTTTCTCTGGCATCACCTGGAAGAAACAACGAGGTTTGATCTGTCCATAGTCCTGATGATCTGTCGAAGATCATCCAAGACTTACTTGAATTATTGATAAGAGCCTGCAGAAAAGCGTTAGTAGTTTTGGAGACGAAATTGTAAGATCCTTCAAGTCTTTCAAGTTAGATCGGATAAACACGTTTAGCTGCACAGTTTAGTGACACGTTTAGCGACAGTGGTACACCTCGTGTGGCACACAGTTGGAAAATGTAGCAAAGGAACGACCTTGTTATGCAACGAAGTGAACAATTCCGAGTTTTTACATAAAGAGAGAGAGAGAGAGAGAGAGAGAGCATTTAGAGCAAGAAAGTGTGTCTGGCTTTTTGACGATCGTTGATGAATTGCTAATGTTCCGTAGTCTCTTGTAGTATTGATTAAAATCGAGTATTCAGTAATTTCAACCATACGATTCTTGTTGCTAAAAAATCGATGAAATGGTTTTGATCAAATCAATTTTCAAAATTGGGCAACTTTTTGAGGGTTCTGTAGTNACTCAACATTAGACCAAGCGCTTAAAATGATTCGTTTCTCTGGCATCACCTGGAAGAAACAACGAGGTTTGATCTGTCCATAGTCCTGATGATCTGTCGAAGATCATCCAAGACTTACTTGAATTATTGATAAGAGCCTGCAGAAAAGCGTTAGTAGTTTTGGAGACGAAATTGTAAGATCCTTCAAGTCTTTCAAGTTAGATCGGATAAACACGTTTAGCTGCACAGTTTAGTGACACGTTTAGCGACAGTGGTACACCTCGTGTGGCACACAGTTGGAAAATGTAGCAAAGGAACGACCTTGTTATGCAACGAAGTGAACAATCCCGAGTTCTTACATAAAGAGAGAGAGAGAGAGAGCATTTAGAGCAAGAAAGTGTGTCTGGCTTTTTTGACGATCGTTGATGAATTGCTAATGTTCCGTAGTCTCTTGTAGTATTGATTAAAATCGAGTATTCAGTAATTTCAACCATACGATTCTCGCTGCTAAAAAATCGATGAAATGGTTTTGATCAAATCAATTTTCAAAATTGGGCAACTTTTTGTGGGTTCTCATAGTTGGCCTTTGTTGTTGCTATTTCCATGGGCCATGAAAATGGCGACAACAAAAGCCAACCAGGAGATGGCACGGGAAATGAATGCTGGTTGGAACCAATTGGAACTTAGTTGAATGTTGCACCAGGTGCGTCAGAAAAACTGATGATTACGCGAACTCTAAAGGCATAATGCTTGGTTGTGGGTGGGACGGTTGCAAACAATAGTATCAACAATCAGGCAAGTTTTGAGATAAACAAAGATGAACTAAATCTATTGAAAAAAAATCTGATACTAACTATCAAAAAGATGTTTTACAGGCGTGCTGTACTATGAACATCGTCTTACGAACAAGTCTTCATTGCGTACAAGTATGATTCAGGTTTGCAAGGCTGTGTTGTTCAAATGTTCCACTCAAAAGCGCATGAAGCATTTTAAAATCAGAAAACTGAGCTTGCGCTATAACTTTCATAATCTGGGATCGAACTCTTCTTTCATTTCATCAAATCAACAGAAAAATGATTCAAAACTAACCTGCAAATAAGGTCAACACTTTCTCATTTGCCATCGATCGATGACATTGATAAAGTTTCATGTTTCACGAAATTCACTTTTGATTTACAATTTTCTTCGCAAGATTCACTAAGATTTGTCAGTGCTGTTAACATTTTTAATAAGTTCCTGTCTCCTTTAATTTGATATCAACAGGCCCTAACTTTTCGAATAACTTTGACAAATTTCTCAAGAACATTTACTTACTGATCTGTTCATGTAGAATTTTCTTCCCTTGTTTCAAGCAGACATCTTCGTGCTGTTCACAATTTGCAGCAAACCTCTTCTACCTATCTCTTCTAATTAAATTAAATGATGAAGCAGTGCTAACGATTGTAGTTAAAAAATTCTGATTGATTGCTTCTTCCAAAACATTTGCTTAGTTATTTATTCATTTAATCAAGCGTGTTTTTCTTTACTCTTGATTAAAGCTTTCTATTTCTGTTTGCTCAACACTTGTCGATGCATCTCAATTACATCAAGCACGGAGGTTCCTCCTTTTTGTTTGCTGTTCAACAATTCGGCACTTTAGCGACTGATTAAATATTTATCATGGTGAATGAAATGAATGCTTCAGTCATGTCAAGCAAAAATTTCTATATTATCATCTTACACTGATCACAGAAGGTCATTAGAAATACAATGCTAGAAACCCTTTGTTTCGATATCTATTTAATTTTGACACACATATTTTGACTTTCTCGTCCCATAAATCAGCAACCACTTCTCAGATTGATCCAATCAAGGTCTCAAAATGTAAGTTGAAGCTTGAAGCTTATCCTGTGCATAAAACGAGACAATAAGGGTTAAAGCTCCTCCAAAGCAACCTCACAAAGACCCCTGGAAATGTTTATTTTGTCCGTACTGTACGCTATTTTCTCCGAATTCAAGATCTATGCAACCCCCTTATCAAAAGTACAGGTGGTATGATTTCATGTTTCTTAGTTTGAGATATTTTTGCACATTTTTTTGTTTTGACAACCAAAAATTTTATTAAAGGGAATAATTGTCCCACTGACTGATGTAAATTCAACCAGGTTTATTTACTATCTATACTTTTTGTTAACTTGCAATTCTTTTCTTCCTATGCGATAATCTCTTCTAATAATGGCTACTTTTCTATTTTTCGTACTATTTCATATCATTTCTTATTTTTGCAAAATTGATCTACTTGAGGCGCTTTCAGCGCACCTTCGCAGCCAACATGTTGACAATCGGCGTAGGGAGAGATAAAATTTGGGGGGGCTGCCCGATAAAAAATCCATTGTTTAAGAAAATTTTGCCCGACTTAAGGCGGATTTCTGCCCAATTATGGCTGATTTTTGCAAAATTTTCCGACGTTGAGAGGGCTGCAACCCCCCCCCCCAGCCCCCCTGTTTCCAACGCCTATGATGTTGACAAAAGCATACTATTTATGCAAAAGCAGCCGGGACTCAAACCAAAAATCTTGACAGTGTAATACTCGAAATGTGAAGTGACGCAGGTTTTAAGTTTGTAATTAGTTGTGTTACCGATGGATGGTCCATGAATGAAATATGAACGTGTGGCCATAGTCACAAGAGACTATGGTGTGGCAGATGAAGTCTTTTTCATCAACAAAAATAAAATGAGCAAAAACAAAACATGAAATTAATCAACAAATTTGAAACTCACCATTCCTTTATGTTTTCACACAGAAATCTTCCTTATTGAGAGACACCGCTCTTTCATGTGACTACCTTTATCTCGTCAAATGAGTCCCCTTCTGCGTTCAAAGCCACCAGATTCCTCACTATATATTGCTGAAAATAGCAAGTGCAGTATTCACAGCTCCTTCTTTATTGATATATGCTTTCTTCTTCATATGACTGTCTTTATTCTCATCAAATGAATCCCCTTCTGCGTTCAAAGCCACGAGACCCCTTATTATATGTTGCTGAAAGTAGCAAGTGTAGTCTTCACAAAGGCATCTTATTGACAGAAACAGCTCCTTCTTTATTGATATATGCTTTCTTCTTCATATGATTGTCGTTATTCTCATCAAATGAGTCCCCTTCTGCGTTCAAAGCCACGAGACCCCTTATTATATGTTGCTGAAAATTGCTGAAAATAGCAAGTGTAGTCTTCACAAAGGCATTTTCCCTATTGCCAGAAACAGCTCCTTCTTTATTGATATATGCTTTCTTCTTCATATGACTGTCGTTATTCTCGAGAAACGAGCCCTCTTCTGGACCTTCTGCGTTCAAAGCCACGACACCCCTTATTATATGTTGCTGAAAAGAGCAAGTGTAGTTTCTCCAGCTGTCTACACATGGGCAAATAAGGGCACGCTTAAACGCTATGGCAAAGTAAATGTATCTACGTATGCCAAAACGTTTTGAATGTCCGCTAGCTTGAGATAACGCCTGAATAAACATTCTTATGAGGATTTTAGAGGATATATTCAATAGCAGAATACATTTTTACGTAACTTCAAGGAGATTTTCAAAGTGATTTGAGATGACACAAGCAAGTGTTGCGTCGGGGCTGCGTCGTTTCGGGGTTGTTTCAAAACGGATTTACAATCAGTTCGCGCACGGTGTATCCCAGCTTTTAGATCTCTGCTGGTTGATGTCCAACAAAGATTGACTTGGCGTCGGTACAAAAATAGTAGTGTTTCATCATGGCATGACATGCGGGTATATCCCAGCTTTTAGATCTCTGCTGGTTGATTTCCAACAAAGATTGACTTGGCGTCGGTACAAAAATAGTAGTGTTTCATCATGGCATGACATGCGGGTATATCCCAGCTTTTAGATCTCTGCTGGTTGATTTCCAACAAAGATTGACTTGGCGTCGGTACAAAAATAGTAGTATTTCATCATGGCATGACTTGTGGGTATGGCCCAGCTTTTGGATGTTTGCCGTCTTGGTGTCATTCTTATGGAGATTTTAAAGTTATAGATATGAAGAAAATTGAATGTTAAGAAGAAATCGCGGAGCTTTTGAAGTGATTTTAACTTGATGTTAAGGTGGTCTTGCTTGGGCTTAAAGAAGTCTAATGTTTCACAAATTGGAGGTGCGGCTGTGTCCTAGCTGTCGGATGTCCGCTGACTTGAAACCATCCTTCCTTATGGAGATTATTAGAAATACAATCAAAAGAAAACTTCGAATTAAGCCAACTTCAAAGAGATTGTGAAATGATTTTGGCCTAATATTAAGCTGTGTCGCGTAGGTTAAATCAGGCCATTGCTTTTACAAGACATCCCGCAAGGTGTGTCTCAGCCTTCGTATGTCCGCCAACGTGAGATGACACACCTGTAAGGGCATATTTAAAGCCATCCTCAATAAAAACATGGGCTTGGAGAAGACTTTGAGGAGATTTTCGAAGTGTAACTGGTCTGAAATATGTGGGTTGAGTATTTCACAATGACATTGCACCGAGAAGCAAATCCCAGAGCAGATGTTTCAGTTAGATCTATAAAAGAAGGAAGGGGGGGGGGGTGGATTATTTCTAAATCTGGACGCAAACTTTGTTGTCAAACTTTGTCAAGAACTTGTAGGTGTTGTGGCGCAGTGGCATAATCCTTTGACTTTGAAGCTAGAACGGCCAGGGTTCGATCCCAGATAGAGCCCCAGCACTTGAACGTCACGACAAGGGGTTATAGACTCGATGTGGTTTTCTCTACTTCTGCGATCCCAGTGCTTGGTGGTAGAAACCACACCTTCATCTTCACCTTCACCAGAACTCAATTCACAAAGTATAAGAGCTTGAGGGACACTGAAACTGACTTACTTGTCCCTTTAATGAAAATGATTAATGGACAGAAGTCGATATCTCTTCGTGGTACAACGTTCTAAAATCCACTCTTCTGCCCAGATGTCAAATATGTACTCCTCATTAACTTTTACACCAGACTAAAAGCACTGCATTAATTTTTTTAACGGCTCCTTGTAATACAAAATAAACAACATCCCTTTTCGCTATTCTACAAGCGATATTTTTTTATATATTCTCATAAAATTTACAATAAGAACAATTACAACATTACAAAACAACGGCAAAGGGAGCATGGAAATACACAACAACCCTAAAACCTACACTTAACATAGAGACAAGTATTACAAAATCTATGAAAATGAGTACAGTGGTGTCGCCCATTATGCCCATGTTGTCGCAATTTTGAATTATAATGAATAAACCAACCAGCTAGTTTACTTGGTCTATTCGTTCATTATTATTGGTTTATTATTATTGGTTTACTTGGTCTAAATCGCTAGTGATATTTTCATACATTTTTATACGAAAGGTTCGACTGAGTGTAACCTGCTTGCAGACTCTACTGATTCCCTGAAGAGAAGTGAGTTTCCTCCTCCCAGGGAATCAATAGAGTCTGCACTCAGGCTAACTGAGTGGCGTTAGTGCTTTTGTTTTTGTACACATTCAAAAAATCTACAAAATGTACAGAAATATTGTTTGAGTTTGATTTCGTTTCAGAATAGCAAAAAGGTCTATTAAATAGACTTAAATATTTGCACTTTGATGTGACATAAATTGAGTACGACATTTCGAAGTTTTCGAGCATAGCCAATACGATACGATAACCCCCTAAAAGTCAGTATATGATTCTTCATTGATTGACTGATGGGGCTTCCGTGACTGATAACATAAAATCAGAAGAAATGAGAAAAATGTTGCGTACAGAGGAGGGGGGTGTTGTGCTATTTTGTGTACCGCGCCCGGGGGGGGGTACCACGTACGGAACGGAAACATCTGTTCTTCTTGAAAACCTAATCAATCGCAACGGTTCTCAGTGGCGCCGAAAAGGCTACAGCTGATTATTTTCTCACAAAGAACTACGATCTTGCTCATTATTGCATAGCTACTTTCATTTATTGTTTTAAATACTTTTATAGCCTCGTTTGTATGTTCTGTTCTTTCTTGTTTGATTAGCCTCGTTTGGAGGATAGAAATTTATTAGATGACGCTGATCGATGAGAGTTGTTTTTATATGTTTCACTCATTAGAAACAGCAACAAACGGGCTAGCATCGCGAATAGTCGGGCATATACGGATGCTGGGCTGATAAAAAATACGCTATTTTGAACATGCTTGAATAGAACTGTATCTGAATAAACGTTATAGAATTTTCCAATGTGCACAGTAATGATAGAAGCTCTAACGCCACTCAATCAAACTTCTGGTTTAAAAATGCATGAAAACATCGCTCGATCCAGACTCTTCTGTAGAATAGCAGAAAGTTCTATTTAGAGATGTTTAAATCTTGTCCTTTGCTGGCAAATGCAATATTTTGGAGATCGTGAGATCCGTGGTTTTAATTTTTGCAGAGAATCAAGCTTCAAATATAAGACATTAAACAACATGTTTTCCTAATTTACATAAGAATCTTCGAAAAATTAAATAAAAAAATTAAACAAGCTGATTCAAGAAACGATAAAAAATCTTCTTTCAACAACAATCAAATGTTTTCTCCATCTTGATAGAAAAAGTTTGAGATATCGCTACTTTTAAATACAATATGCTATATATTTCTTCTTTATGAGTCTCTGTGAAATCTAGTAGAGCCTCTTCTTTAAGCATGTAACATTCAGTTGTATTTAGTACCTTGACAAACTCAGAACTTCTTTCATTTTATTCATTATCAAATTAATCATCACGTCAAACACTTGATCAATCCGTATATTCTCCTTACAACTGCATTCCATATATGTAATATTTAATTGTTCTGTGTATTGTTGCATTTCCTCCATTGTGACTATTCTCTTTGTGACATTGTCGCATTTGTTACCAAGTAAGATTATCTATGACGAGACGAAATGAAATCAATTCAACTGAGGCAAAGATAGTAAATTTATCAAAATTCTTAAATTTGCTGAAGTAGTTAAATTTCGGAGATTTTCTTTCATGTCACTGAAGTGTGCGAATGGCTCATATACAAATCCTTTGTAACTTAGTGGTGGAAATGAGAACCAAGATGGCTGTTAGCTATTTTAGGCTCTAGGCTCTGGTATCCAGGGTAGATGGCTATCAACAAGACCGGGACAAGACCCTACAGAGACAAAAACAACCATCATTCATCAAAGAAACTTTATCTAAATCTTCTGCTATCCAACTGAGCAACATGTAACATATGATGTGTCTTCAACCATCGCAGCAGATACTGTTTTCCTGTGATTAAAACAGATGCTAAGAGCGAAAATCTGCAAATGAAAATAATTTACAAGTTCTGAACGAATGACATTCACTGTATCGCAATGCTACCTGATTTCTAGTTTCAGACAGACTTCAAACTAACCTGGGTTTCTGGGTGTGCATGTTTTCTTGCTTCCTCGACCCAGCCTCCTAACGCTGATAATGATTTCGTGCTTGTTATATCAAGTACTACGATAATCCCCATCATTTTTGTAAAGAAATGTTTGACCAAGTTTCGATATTTCTCTTGTCCGGAACTGTCCCATAATTGTAGCAATATTTTATGTCCGTTTGTGATCAAATATTTCAAACTAAAGTCAATTCCAATAGTTGGCTTTCCCTTTGTGCTCGTAAAAGTTCCCTCGATGTATCGCTGCACTAATGAGGATTTTCCAACAGCCTCGTCTCCAATGATTAAGACAGTAAATAGGTAATCATAGTCATCGTTGAAGCGAGACTTTACTATCGAGGAATCCATTCCAAACGTGTTCATTCCTAAAAGAAGAGGTTCAGGCATTAGACAATGAATGTATTAACAAAGAAATGACGGAACAAATAAATAAATGAGCGAATGAATAAATATACGAATGAATCAAAAACTGTTTAGAGAGATTACTTTAAGACCCATAGCTAACCATGATCCCTTGCGTGTAGAATGAAAATCAAAAGAAACAGAACCTCAGCCAGAAACAAATTTCAAATCGTACAAAAGTCTACCTTGGTCCTTCAAAGCACCATGGTTAACAGTTGGTCTTTCAAGCTTTAAAGGGGATAACGAAGAAGAAAGTACCCAGCAAGAACGAATCAAATAAATGCACTAAGGACACATACCCACTTCTCTTGAGCTGATTGCTGATTGGTTCAATTATGAACAACAATGAACTGATAAATAGCCCATAGAATGGACCTTTTAGCTATTCTACAAAAGAAGAATTCGAATCGAACGAATCGAACATTTTGTAGAATTTTCGAATGCGCACAGTAGTGATAGAAACTTATGAAAATATTGCTCGATCCAGACTCTTTTGCAGAATAGCTAAAAGGTTTATTGTGAACAACGATGAACAGATAACTTGCCAATAAAACTACTTCAAACTTCCAAGGACAAATGTAAGAAAAGCAGGTGTTTCGCAGATGAGATCAAATTGTCGCAAGACGCACACAAAATGACCGAAAGCGAACTTAAATCATCTTATCTCCAGGAGACTTATTAAACATTCAACATGACACTAAGATAGCGATAATGGCATGAACACATCGGCATGTGTTTTTATCGAGGTTGTCTTCAATGGGATCTTAGAGGAAGGGGTATTTAACCAACAATTTACTTAGGGGATGTTTCTCAAGCAATGTTTCCCGGCGTGACTGAACAGAGGTGCTCTGGCGCAGTGGTGCAACCCCCTAACTTTGCAGCCAGAACAGTCAGGCGGACAGGGTTCAGTCCCAGGTAGAGCTTAGAGCCCAGCCACGGGCTAATTCCTCTTGAAATTTCTAGGCCTTTGCAAACCCTTACTGGGTCTTCAAACTTATAACAGCATGTCTGCACTAGCGGCTGACAGTGTGAAGCTTGGAGTGTGCAAACATGTAAACAACAAGCCATAACATAAACAAAATCATTTGAACAACATCAACAAAAGAACTGCTCGAAACAAATGACTGAAACACCTTGCACATGAAAGTAAAGGAATGGTAGGAACGGAGGAAGGCCTACTTACGTTTTTGAATCGTTCGTGAAAGATGACCTGTTGTCTGTGCATAGCAATGTCGTGAAATCCTGAGAAATAATTGTCTGCAGTCACAGCTCTCCTTCAAATCTTCTCGAAAGTTCTTCTGCTTTCCTTATCTTCTGCAAAATGCGTAGGTCAATGTGATCTTGAACGCCGTTGAGTGGCCTCAATCTTGCAAATGCATGTTTCACAACAATTATCACTTTGTGATTATTCAGTAATTTGTTGAAGAAGATGAAAAGTTTTGGAGGTTGATTTGACCTCACTTGAAAAAACGCACGCGTGTTTAGCAACGAAGAATCCAATTTTACACGGAAAAACATCTGCAGAGTTGATTAAATTTTAAGGGGGTTTTATACTTTGGATTTCACTCAGATAAGAATGTTCGATCAATCATGATCTTATCATCAGATCGTATCCGAATGTAGAAATTCTAATTATGAATTGCTGCTTGCAACGGGCGCTGGTCAGCATAGGTTCCAAATATCTAAACGAGTCAGTGTAATACGACCCAATTCTTTAAACCCGATGGCTTGAAAGAAACTTGAGCTACTTTGTTATAATTCTACTGTTGGAAGCTTAAGAAATTTTCAATATTTTTCAAAACTATAGCATATTTCAATCATCAAATTTTATCATCATCAAATTTTAAAGGAGTACACGAGAAGAGTGAAATATTTTGCTTGACGCCTTATTGTAGACAGTCAAACTATGGTTTTCTTGGAAATTAATCTATGTTTTCTCAAATAGTTTAGAAATCACGATGACTTTAAGTTTTTTCAAAATGTTTCTTATGTGCGGTGCAGGCCTTAGATACATTAACCTTTGAAAATGACAACACTTCTTGTTCAAATATTCTTTCATAGGCTCCAAATCGTTAACTCCGTAAAAAAGTGGGTGTAACATTCAATGACCTATTTCTTCTGATTGAATGACTTGAAAGAAACTTAAAATACTTATCTATAATTCTACCGTTGGACTTTTCGGAAATTTTGAATACTTTTCGAAATTACAGCGTATGTTACATTTCAACTCATTTGAGGATGTGACGTCATCAAATTTCTAAATCATAAACCAGATAAGTGACAGACTTTTGCTTGATACCACATTGTAGGCATTCATAAACTATCGTTTTCTTCGAAATTGGTTCATGTTGCGTCAAACGGTTTAGAAATTACAATGGTTTTAAGTTTTTGGAAAAGTTTTCTTGAATTCTTGAAAAGAAGAAAATCACTCTAATTCTGAAAATATTGAAAATTTCAGAAAAGTCCAACGGTAGAATGATAGAGAAATAGCTAAAGTTTCTTTGAAGTCATTCAGTTCAAAGAAATAGGTCACTCATTTTTACACCAGCCTTTTTAAAGATTTGGAACCTATGCCGAATTCATATACGTATTTGCATTTGGAGAATTCTTCAAAAGTTGTCGACAGGCATTTGTAATGTAATGTTAATGTAACTGAAAAATCATTATCAATGCACCGATTTCGATTCTGAATTATGCATCGTCTACGGACAACCTTGTTTAATTGTTTTAACTGTTAGTCATAAGCAGAAACGCTGTAATCAACATTTACCTTGGAAATGGGCAGCTGAAACCAAAAACAAACAACTATTTAGCTGCAAAATATCTGCTGCGTATCATAACAAATCAAAACATACGATCATAGAGTGTTTTCTATTGACTATGATACGATTAAAGCAAGGACATGACGATCCTGATTAAATCTCCGAAATGTTTTCACTCAAACGACCTTTTGCTCAATGGGGGAGCAGTTGCCTCACCTAGAAACGATCTCTATGCTTTATACTTCATCAGAATGACATTGCTTTTGACGATTACAGATCAGTAGGAAAGTTAGTCATTGCAAAACATCAAATTTCTTTGCATACGCTTACTACATATGCAATAATTATCAGATTTGTTCAAAATAAACAGCTATGGTATTCCAAATCCAACAATGAAGATACTGTCCAATCATAGTGTTGTGGCGCAGTGGTGTAATCCTCCGACTTTGCAGCCAGAACAGTCAGGCGGGGTGGGTTCGATACCCGGTAGGACCCAGTAGGACCCCACCACTTGAGCGTCATGACAAGGGGTCGCGGACTCGATTAGGTCTGCTCTATTTCTGCGATCCCAGCGCTTGGCGCTGAAAAACGCAACTTCACCTTCACCTTCACCTTCACCTTCACCTTCAGTTATGGTCAAATGCTTTTTATGCAAACATTGTTACATTCATACATTGCTTCTAAACATTGTTAGAGCGAGTTTCAGTTTCGAATTTGCAATTACCGTCCCTTCAAACTCCAATTCTCGCAAGAGACCTCAAAACCCAAGCGCTACCTATTTCACTTTCGACTATAAAAACCTATATAGTATCTGACAAGGTTCTTTCTGCAATAGACTTTCTTACTGTGCCAGAGCAGAGGTTTGGAACAAGCGGTTGAATCTCTTGATACTCCATCACTTAGCAGAAAGAATCAATCATTCGAATATTGTTTTCTACTTGGTAAAAAGGTCTACTGGAAAACTGGTATCCTATTAGTCTCAGAGGAGTAAGATGGTTGATATTTCAAATCTTTTTTTGGAACATTGATCAAGGTTTACACATAAAGAGAAATCGAATCAAAGATTTTATAAATGCAAAAAACATTATTTTATTCACTTCATTAATAATGTGACATCATTTTCAAAGCAAAACCCGCTGCTAATTAGGCAAGTTGGTAAATAATCACTCAACGTCTTTCAACCATACTTATCTAAGAATCTAAACAAAAGTTATCCTCAAAATCTCAGTATTCTTCCCAAAAAATCTAGGACGTGGCGAGGGATCTCAAAGAGGAAAAATGTAACAATTGCAACTTGGGGTGAAGAAAGTCTGACAAAACAATCTGTATCATGTCTTAAATTCTAGAGCTTTGAGATGCATTCGATAGATTAATCCAACTATTCCTTGATATTCTACTATACTGATTTTCGAAGCACAATAGGCCTTGTGTTTACTATTGATATTGTACGATGAAACTGTGGGACCTTCTCAACACAAAGGCCTCTGTTTACCTTTGTTTCCTATTGTTCCAGTTATTATTGACCTATCTATCTTATAATCAAATTATGTTACA
Organism: Aurelia aurita complex sp. Pacific; assembly: GCA_004194395.1. Lineage (NCBI taxonomy): Eukaryota > Metazoa > Cnidaria > Scyphozoa > Semaeostomeae > Ulmaridae > Aurelia > Aurelia aurita complex sp. Pacific. Next base: position 7,046 of record REGL01001113.1, on the reverse strand, counting down.
ACTGGAAAATTGTTTCTATACGGCGAATGAAATGAAATTATATGACGATGATGATGATGATGATGATGCTGATGATGACGAAAGCTTAAGCAACTTTGATGATCTGAAGATGAATTTACATCACACGCACAATCTTAGAAATATGATGTTACTTATTTCTAAATGGCATTTATTACCGAAATTATCAACAGGTATTCAAGCTTTAGCTTAAGCAACTTTGATGATCTGAAGATGAACCTGCAATACTCACA
>REGL01001112.1:81087-96098 GCA_004194395.1 Aurelia aurita complex sp. Pacific | reverse complement strand
CTATTCGATAGACTATTCTTTTGCAACGACGAATGGCTTTTCAACTGGAAGAGACCCACTGTCCTTGATTCCCACCGTCTTCTTTGGCTTGTCTCTAAAATCCGTTTCAAGTTTCTCTATTTTGCGGGCAATTTCCTAAAATGTAAAGAAAGTGAATGTCAAGCGTATTCTTTTGGGCATCTTCTGAAAACGGCAGAGTTGGTAAGAGTAGTAGAGTAGCAGTAGTTGGTAAGAGTAATCCCATTCTTTTTGTAACGGCAGACTTCGCAGAAGGCAGACCCTTTTTTAAGAAAGACCATTCTTTTGGTCATTCTGCCTTTGGTAAACTTCCGAAAGATCATCGAAGTATTCTTTTGGGCCTCTCTAAAAATGGTAGACTTTCGAGGTCTCGGGAACCTTTTGCAAATTATTTTCTCTTGGGATTTGCATTGTCGAAAAATTTGCAAGAATATGCATTACCATTGACATTGCTGTATGCCATGTTCCATAAAAGAGTCCCAGACACTAAGCAACTTCAAAGGAAAAATTAAAAACTACGATTTCGGTTGCAGCTGTCGACTATGTAAATTGTATGTTGATAATTTAGGGTTTTATAGTTGTAGTTTTTTAGTTGTATACACTCTTTGTAATATAGATTTGATTTATTATAAGGTTTCGGTTGGCACTAATTAGCATTCAGCTAGAAAAGAGCCAACCTTAAAGAAAGAAATTATTATTATTAATATGTACAAGTTGATAGTAGGACCACTCAATCAATCAATCAATCAATCAATCAATCAATCAATCAATCAATCAATCAATCAATCAATCAATCAATCAATCACTCACTCACTCACTCACTCACTCACTCACTCACTCACTCACTTTAATAATGTGTCAAAATCTTCAGCTTACAAGCTAATTAGGGACACAACGAAAAGGTATAAAACTTAGATTAAAATACAATATATAAAATTACAATCTTTTTGTTAAAACTATACTGAACTGGGTGCACTAAAAAGAACCATCCACCCCGACAGTCCACGACAAATCGCACACCAGACTAGCCCCAAATTCTGACAAGAAAAAAGAGAAAGTGGAGAAATATCAAGATCTGAAAAGGGAATTCAAGAAGATTTGGAAAATGAGAAGTGTGACAGTTGCGGGTGCACTCGGAAGTGTAACGAAAAAATTAACTTTTCGACTGACTTTCAAACGCGAGCTTTGATGTAGCTTTTGAAGTTTAATTTTAAGTCAATTATGAAACCAAATAGAGGTAGCTTCACCTCTTTGGAGGTGGATATAACTTCCTAAATTAATTTCCATGAACAAATTTTGGTGCTTTTTAAGACCTAGAAACATTACCTGAAATATCTTTGGATTTGCAACCATAAAATTTTAGTCAAACCATTTTAGTGTATCATAGATATCCATTTCTAGCTTGGCAATCATTGATTCAACGTCATGAGATAACGCATAAATCGTATAATCATCAGCAATTTAGCGTTATTTTTGTATATATGTGAATTTAGCGTTAATCAATCGCTAATCAATTCCAAAATGTTCCTCAGTAGTTAACTGGAACAAAGGTACCTCGTTTGTTGCTATTGATCCTCTCATAGCACATATTAGTCTTGAAAGCTCAAATTTGCCTCTACCTGCAAACAAGAGCTTCGGCATTTTGGCTTAAACAAATCGATTAAATCAAGGAAAGCTTTGCTAAATTTGACAAATATCAGATCTTGTTATGTTTTGTTTGCCATAAGTCACCCCTTAAGTCTCCAATTATGGGCATTATCTTAATGAAGAATGACCAACCCAAAGTTGTGTAAGATAAGAAAGACCTGTTGGTTCATGTATCCTAAAGACTGACTTTGGCAGGGGGCGAACTTTGAGTTTGTTTGTGTTTGAGTTCTTACAAAACATAGTAAACAAGCATCTCCCACTGATATGCGTAGTATAGGTTCCCAATCTTTAAATTAGTAAAAAAGGCGAGTGTAAAATTCTAAATCATTACCAACTTAGCATACCGTTGAAATCCTTACTGGTTGCTGAAGCACGTGGAAATCATCCAATTTCACGGTGCTCAGCCAATCAAATCGCCTCTTTCTAACCCCGTGATATCAAATCGGTCGTTGGAAGGGAATTCTTGAGTACCCTCATGAAAATTGCCATGGCTACTAAGTTACAATAATTACATGAAATGTTTTTGAAAAATCGGTGGAAGGGTTGTCCCTCTAGAAGCTGCGGGACAAAATAATTCTATAGATAGAACGAGGAAAAGTGTTCCAGTTTAACAGGAGCAGAGTAAACGGGGGGATGATCCGTGCACTTTTGTTACGGATCCAAAGTTGTACCAGTACCAGTACAGTGTAAACGGGGGGAGGGGATGGGGGTTGAAAGATTTTTAACGAAACATGTTCTTGTGAGCTTATGTCATCATGGGCATTAATGCACTGTTGACGAGGACTAAATTANACGAAGGAATAGCAACATTATCAAGCTTTACTCGCAATCCCGTGGAAGAGAAACAACACAGTGAGTAAAAATATGATCTTGATGATAATACAGGCCACATCAACGGTGCATTATTGCCCATGATGTTGTGCGTGTTTTTCGATACGATGTGTCTAGTCTCTCTGAGACCCCGTTTACACTATGCCGGTACGAAATGAATACGGAATGAAACTGTGCCGTATTGGCCTCCCGTTTACACTATGCCGGCATAGTTTTTACTTGAATACGGCACGAAATGAAAACGGCATGCTGACTGGCTTCGTCGCTCTACCGGCATAGTGTAAACGGCGAATACGGCATCATTTTATGTCGGATTCACACCAAGGCGATAATCTGGCAACTGAGAGCATGCGCCTTGACTAATCCTTGCTCTGCGCATAGTCAAAACCTATCGTATGCATTTTGTGCCGGTATAGTGTAAACGGTGATTCCGTTTCAACAGAAAAACCAATACGGCACAGTTTTATGCCGTATTCGTTTCGTACCGGCATAGTATAAACGGGGTCTAAGTCTCAAAATATAAGATCCTCCCATTGATCCACAGGATGCCCATAATAAAATCATACAACATTTTCAACAGGGGTATCTTTTTTACAGGTCAAAATTTGGGCATGACATCATTTTGCTCAAGTCAATCATTTATGTGATAATGTTTTGCATGTTTTTGTAGCTATGTCTTGCTATATGCCACACATTAGGGGGTTTGGTTTTTGAAAAACATAAACAATTATTGGGCTGGGATTTCAAAGTCAAAGATGGCACATCCTAAACTGAATTTGCATCGATACTTTCTCTGTTACAGTATATTTCAAAGGAGCATAGAGCGATTGAAATGACAATGGAATAGGATGGAAAAGCAATGATGTGAAGCACGAGGAAGCAGATTACTTCATGCATAAAAATGAGTCAACGTTTGTAAATATTCTCTAAAAATAAGAAATACATTCAAATCCAAGAACAACCCATGCCTTGTCCTACATGTCTGTCAAATTTTAGCTCTTCGATTAACTATTCTTTTGCAACGACGAATGGCTTTTCAACTGGAAGAGACCCACTGTCCTCGATTCTCACCGTCTTCTTTGGCTTGTCTCTAAAGCCCGTTTCAAGTTTTTCTATTTTGCGGGCAATTTCCTAAAATGTAAAGAAAGTGAATGTCAAGCGTATTCTTCTGGGCATCTGCTGAAAACGGTAGAGTTGGTGAGAGCTAAAATCCCATTCTTTTGGTGCCATTCTACCGAAAACGGCAGACTTCGCAGAATTCAGACAATTTTTTAAGAAAGACCATTCTTTTGGTCATTCTGCTTTCGGTAGACTTCCGAAAGATCATTGACGTAATTCTTTTGGGCCCTTCTGAAAATGGTAGGCTTTCGAGGCCTCAGGAACCTTTTGCAAATTCATTTCTCTTAGGATATGAAACTTAGAGCAATAGCTCTCCCTGCCATTGTAAAACCTTGCTAAAGCAACAGTTTTGAGTGTCAGCAAAGATGTTGATAAACTGCTGCAAATTTGTTAACTTCTGGAATTTTCCGTTTTATTTGGTATTGAAAGGATTTCTGCAATTTTCAGCTGTATCTATTATTGAATGGATTAACTAAAATGACAGGTTGCAGTAAATTGAAAGAAAACAGAGTCTTCGTGTAATTAAGAAATAATAAAAGGTGGAAAACATTGGAAACCCAAAGAAATAAATTGAATTTCGTGGAGAGAAGGGTGGAATATGTATGTTCTATGTTTATTTTTCTTCAAGAAAACGATTACTATCATTTCTAATTAAAAATTCAATTTGAAAATTGTTGGCATGAATACACTTCTTATCTCTACGTGTTCATGTGCTCTTTACAGCAGGTCTATCCCGAAATCCCAACTCTTTCCCCACCCTCCCCTCACCATATTCCTAAAGATATTATCTATTTCTCATCAGTATAATCAAAGGGAAGAGGAAGAACAAGATATTTTTCTTGACAAATAAAGATGCTTATACTCGCCATAAGGGTGCATACGAGGCCAAGAATAGTCAGGAATAATCAAAGCTCAGAATAGGCCATCTAAAAGCTTGTGTCAAAATGTATACAGAAGCAAGTTATACCTGCCCTGCAGGCCAATTGCTATTCACAAGAATTTATTATGATCAATTGTAGGGTAAAACATTGTCCTACCTAAAGAAATACCTTTCAACTGTGTCGTTTCATCCTCGCCACGCACAGCTGTCTCACGATGTTTTCTTTGCCTTCATTGACATTGGAGTGTATGGCCTAAATTTCCTGTTCCAAGGGCCACAATTTCCCGCCACAAGAACCTCAATCAATTCCTTGGTAGCGCAGTGGTGTAGAAACAATCACTACTGCACCCGCCTAAATGAAATTGAATTAATCTTTTCTGATTGGTCAACTCTTTAATTTTTCAAATCCCACTATTGCTCCCACGGATTTTGGGCAGTAGTCGTCTCGAGCCCTGATTGGATTAGCCTACGCGTAGACCCATTATCCCAAATTATTTGTGAAACGCGTTGAAACCATAGAAATAGAAATATTTCTATGGTTGAATCAAAAGCTGCATAAATTAAGTTTCCAGAAATCTAGAAACCTCAGTAGCAAGCATTTGCTCTTTGTTTCGTAGACCCTTTCCTCCTTTGGGATAATGGGTCTACGCGTAGGCTATGATTGGATGAGAAGAAAAATTTTGAAACTCACTACTGCTCCCGCCTAAAAGTTGCTGCTATGAGCCCACCATCACAGAAGCGCTCCTTCGCATTCAACACAACATGCATTATGCCTGGGTAACGTTGGCATGACAGCATAATGATTTCAACATTGAACTGAAGATGGATTGCGACACAAGCAAAATCAGCATAAACAATGCGCTATAGAATGCGTGGAAGTCATTCCTGCGAAAAATTGTTAAAATATAAAGTAATCATTCTCACCTTGACTCTTTTTGACTTGTTTTGTTTTGTATTCTGCCACATGTGGCATCGACATCCCTGCAGTTCGCTGCGGTGGCGTTTTGATGCTGTTGTTGTTGTAGCCATGCTGTCATTACGACTGGCCTAAAAGTTGTTGCTGCTGCCTCTACCTCGATTTGCAGAGGCAGAATACAAGACAAAACAAAACGAGACAAAAAGAGACAAGGGGAGAATGATTACTTTATATTTTAACAATTTTTCGCATGAATAACTTCCACGCGTGCTCTAAAGCCTCAGCTTTCTCCTCAGCTGATTGCTTGCAAAAATTTTTGACGCTGAGAATTTGTAGCCTGCGTGCAGCCTCAACACTCCTTGAAACTTTCGAATCAATGGGATGCCCGAAGCATCAAAGCTCGCGGCCGCCATTATGGACTCAATTTGATACTCAATTTGATTCGAACGTGATTATGAGGTAAATATGCATTTCATGTATTATTGTTTTAAAACCTTCAACATGGTTAAGCGAAGGCCTTCCAAGGATTTGCTTTCAGCTTCTCGCTTTCTCCACCACAGAAATAGAGGAAGAAGACTGGCCACTTCATTCCAACAACCCTTCGGCATGCCGAGCGGCATTTTGTCGACACTCAATCCCATCATGCAAATAAAAAAATGAATTGCGCATGTGCACCTTTGCCAGCGCAGTTTTCTCGGAGGGACTTTCTTCTGCGAAGTCTGCCAACTATACCGTTTTCAGAATGTGTATTCTTTTGGTAACTTGCATCTTTCTCTGCGAAGCTTAACGACAGCGAATTAGCGAAGAAGACAAAAGAAAGGAATAAAGATTTTGCTAAATTTGACCCACCTTCATAAAACGCCACAAGGGCAGAAGACTGCTAGAAATTGCCCAATTTTTTTGAAGAAATTTACTGTCCAGAAATCGGGGTATACTAATTTCAATGCCTGTCTAAGTATCTCTCGGTTTGGAGGAGTTATGGCATATGAAACTCACACATTGAATCTTGAACAGCTAAATTCTGCCGAGAAACAATGGTAATGACCATAGTGATTGCCGTAAGAATGACCCAAAAACGCCCAAAAAACTGCATTTTAAATAGTCCTTACTGTTGTCTTTCCATAATAATTTCTATTGTTCAAGATTCAATGCCTCCCCACTTGGTGTGTGAATTGATAAAATCGGCTAAGGTAACCCCCTTGGGAAATTTCAATATTATGCTACCTTTTGCATCCATGCCACTCAGTATTATGCTACCCTTTGCATTCACGGTTTAGCGGGGATGACTCAGTGGTAGCATGCTTGACTACCAATCCGAAACTGCTACGTAGCGTGAGGATTATCGCCAACTCTCTGTAATTCTGAAGGAATCACGAGATGTGGTCACATCAACAGGAAGGACCAGGACGCTGCTTCCATAAGCTTAGCTTTTCAGCGTCCTCAAACTGCCTTCCGATGCAAGGTAAAAATATAGAAAAAAATTCATGGTGTGAGTTGTCATGGTCAAAATGTGCTAAAGAACTAAAAATAGGTTTATCAAGAGACTGATCGCCTAACTTGACGTGTTACAAACAACCTTGGCATGATTTTGTCTGTTGGAGACGCCGTAACTCCTCAAACCGTGAGACATTCAAGCAGTCTTCTGTCCTTGTTGCGTTTTCTGAACGTAGGTAAAATTCAGCAAAATCATCATGGGTTTCTGTTGTCTTCTTTGCTTATTGCCATCTGATTGGTCCATGAAAATGAGGCTTTTGAGGTTTTCAGTCATGGGCAATCGGCAAAAATCAGGACAAGGGCAGAGACTCTATTTGAAAAAGGGTTTGCATGAGAGCTAGCAAATAGCAGCAGATACATTACAAATGAACACATTTTCTATAGGCTTCAACTCCACAGAATTAGCCAGGGCAACCTGAATTTTCGCCTACAGCAGGGTTGAGAAATTTTACGACATGCACCCTACTGTATGTTTACTACAATTCTGTACAGCCCTTTTAATAGAAACATAGTACTAAAGCTTTCATCTTTGCTTACCATTCCTTCCAAAACTTTTCCAAAAACAACATGTCTGCCATCAAGCCATGTTGTTTTATCATATGTGAGGAAAAATTGAGATCCGTTTGTGTCTGCTCCTGCATTTGCCATACTCAGCCATCCTGCACCATAATGTTGAAGCTTGAAGTTCTCATCTGGGAATCTCTCACCATAAATACTCTTTCCTATCACAAGAACAAAACAATAAAATCAGTGCTGCTTTAAAAGGGAATGTTGAAGGCAGGTGGCCAAATGGGTAACCTTGGATTGGATAACTACAGCAGCAGCTTAAAAAAGATTTCAGATGACATCATTGTTGCTCGTTTTGCTGTAATTGTTCAGTTTGTATTTTTGTCAGGACGACACTCTAATATTAAGTATTAAGTCTCTAGATTTGAAAGTGAAATGACAAAAATGATAGGTAAGGCACAATGTGAATAATTTTCACCAAAGTCTTGAGCCATAAGTTTTTTCCAGGCCAGCATCCAGTTTTATCATGGAGCATTGCAGACACCTTAATTATGAACAAACTGTTTATTTGGCATTACTCTGCTTGCTCCTCCAGAGAAGTAGCTTGCTACGCTCGGAGTTAAAGTAGAAGTTTCAAATAAATATTTCGTTTAAAATAATCTGAGGATCTGCAGTATCTCAACTTTTTCCACCTAAATTTTATTCACTTAATTCAGATGCTCAGCAATAAATGTTTGAACAACATAAAAATATGCAAAATTTGTAATGCTGGCTTTTCAGCTTCTGTTGTGAATTAAATAAAGTGAAATTTAGGCAGAAAAAGTTGAAAAGTATATATGGAGAGAGCAAGAAAAAAGTTCCCATTTCCAACAGGCTAGGATAAAGCATACATTGAGTCAATTTTAAATCTTTTTGATTTAATCTTTTGTTGATATCCTACAGTATGTTATTCTTGGTTTTTTCTCTTGATTTTTCTGATGCCTAATTATCAATACATTTGCAATTTCTTAAATATTTCTCACCTACAGACTACTCAAAAAGATAAAAAATAGCAATAAAATTTTCTTAGGGCTGAACTTGACAGAGCAAAGGGAGTGCCCCTTGAAGTTACAAGGGAATTTGGAAACGGATTATGTCGCACAAGCGGTCGTTTAAGGATTTAACAACATTTGTATCACTTTTATCAAAACAAAGACTTTCAGTTTTTTACCATTTCTTTGAAATGATACTTGCTAGTGCTGTAGTTTTTGCCTGTAGGGAATTAGGTAGTAGGTGTCTGCATCAAAAAGTCCTAAATCTACAGGCTTGTTTGATAAATTTCTTAATTCCCAAAATGCACAAATTACAGTTAAGAAGTATTATTTCAAAGAAATGATAAAAACCAAATGATAAAAGAGATGCTAAAGTTGTGCAATCGTCAAATGATCGCTCGTGCCACATATAATTTCCAAATTCCCTCATTTCGAGGAGCATGTCCTTTGTTCTGCCAAGTTTGGTCTTTAGAAATTTGATAGCTGCTCTTCAATATTTTTGAGCAGTCTGCAGACGAACAAATGTCACGAAATCGTAGATTTATCAACAAGTAGGCATCCGAAAAATCATCAGTTCTAAAATTTAGCTCAAATTTAGCCAATTCTAAATGAACTTCTCTTTTTAAAATGTAACATTTGATGCACAAACTGTGGATTTGTAGTCAAATTGGGAAATTTTTCGGGACACCCAAGTAATATGGTTCTTCTTTTGAAATACTCATTTCTTTCTTAAAAGCTGCTTTTCACTTGCACAAAATGACTGAGTTTCATAATGTAAAATACAGTATATAATGCGCTTACCTCCAGTTCCATCACCATTTGTGAAATCACCACCTTCAAAGGAATTTGAGAAATCATTTTTGGATTCTGTTACTACTTTTGATAATCCAACATAGGTCCATAGTGTGTTGCATGAATATTCAAAATGTTGCATCGCTAAAGTGCGCGAGCGTGCGAACGCCGCTCGCAGGCACATTTTTAATCCAGCAAATACCTAGGCACATTTAATTAAAAGAATTATCTTTTCTAAAGTTTGTAACAATCAATTGGTAGGAATTGAGCAACAAGATGTTGCATTAAAATGATTTGAAAGGTTAAGAATAATGAAACCATTGAGTTGGACATCGAGCTAATCTTTCAACATCTCACATCCAGTTAGATTTATCTATAGTTAAATGACCTATCAGTTAGACCCGTCACTAGTAACGATAATTTCCGAGAGTTTTTGAGACCTGCAGAGAAGCATATTGCAGTTAACGGCCCAAATATTGAACATACGGATAGTGTCATTGATAACAGTATGAAGTAATATTAGAAGGATAGCGTATTGCAGTTAATGGCCCAAATATTGAACATGCGGATAGTGTCGTTGATAACAGTATAAAGTAATATTGGAAGGAAAGCATATTGCAGTTAACGGCCCAAATATTGAACATACGGATAGTGTCATTGATAACAGTATAAAGTAATATTGGAAGGAAAGCATATTGCAGTTAACGGCCCAAATATTGAACATAGGGATAGTGTCATTGATAACAGTATGAAGTAATATTGGAAGGAAAGCGTATTGCAGTTAACGGCCCAAATATTGAACATGCGGATAGTGTCGTTGATAACAGTATAAAGTAATATTGGAAGGAAATTATATTGCAGTTAACGGCCCAAATATTGAACATACGGATAGTGTCATTGATAACAGTATAAAGTAATATTGGAAGGAATCTGGGAAAGGGAATAAAACTAATTGACATTTCGCATGTCACTTTGATAAAGTGAAGGGCGTTACTGCATTCAAAGTTTTAGAGCGAATGAAAAAATCACAAATAGATCTGATTCAAATTCAACTCTGTGACCAAACCATAATTATTGAAAAAATTTGTGATTTGAAGGAAACCTCCATTGTGTACCAGATCCAGATTGGACTTGCCCAAGTCGTCTTGTAAGGAAGAAAGAGACTCTTTCTTCCTTACAAGAAGACGACTTGGGCAAGTCCAGTACCAGATGAGTTTTGTTGTTTTAAAGCAAAGAAACAACTGTATACGATGTCAATTGTTGAAATGGGAGTATTCCTAAACAAAGCCAAAGTTTCATATATATTGTCTATGATAAAGATCTATTGCATAAGGCACCATCCAACTTTTACAACCAGAATTTCCCTCACTTTATCAAAGTTTGCTTCATGTGATGCATTGAAAGAATTTAAATACGTTGAAAAATTCTGCAGGCACATTTTGTAGCAATTTTGCGCTCGCAGGCACAAAAAACTTTTGGTGAGGTCTGAAAATGTTCAAACATTTTCAATTTGCAATCATTTTAAAGACCCATTGCATGCTGCAGAATTGTTCATGAATAACACTTTGGTGGAAGGAGGGTGTGCTGTGCCCAGCCATTAATTTTTGATTGTGAGAAGGATAAAAACAAAAAGTCAGAAAATCTCAACATTGTAACTGCACTTGGTAAAAATCCACAGAAGAAAAACAGTTAGAGGGGAGGGGCTTATTCACCCTCTAGGCTTGATAGGGTTAAAAGGGAGTACAAAGACCAGTATGCTTGGCGCGAAGTCAGCAACTTGTTCTGCACAGCTTCTAGAATAACTGACTGTACGGAATTCACAAAAACAAAAACAAAGACAAACGATGGCAAAGGCTGCTGGTCTTTCTACTCCCTTAAAAGAAGAAATAGCCACAAAATTTTGTTCGTGTGCAATGGGTCTAAGAATAAGAGTGGCTCAGGGAACTGCTGTCACGGAAACTAGTGCAAATACTGTGTGTACTCAAATTAACTATTAGCCACAAGAGCACCTTTTCCAGCAAAAGCTGCATCAGATGGAATGGCATTTTTCCGGCATTTTTGAGCAAATAAAAAAACGAAGCGATTTTCAGCTGATCACTTGTTTGCTTCCGAAAGGACTAATGCATGCTAAATTATGAAACAAGGTCTGAAACATTAAGTCAAAGCCTTACTGAGATTCAAAATTTCATATTTTACATTTATGGTTTCAAGGATTTTGCAAGTACAAATTTGACACACTTATAACCAGAATGCATACTGTATCTTATGTAGTAATGTTAATGTAATTATTTTACCTTGTGAAATATGCAATATCTACTGATGTAAAATAACAAACCTTGCATCATAAATCCTGATATAACTCTGTGGAAATTGCTTCCCTTGTAACCAAATCCTTTCTAAAAAAGCAAAAGTCATATGATCAAATACTTTCCTTTTGAAAATAGTATCACCAAGGATGCCTCCACCCCAGTTTTCTCAGGTGGTATTTAATCATAAGTAAAAATGGTGCAAAAATGACTAGGGTATGAAAATACACCTTTCAGAACTCAATTCCTTGCTAATACCACCCCAATCTTTTCAGGGCAGCTGACACCCATGCCCTCTGAATAGTTTCAAGAATGATTATTTCTGAAATTTTGAATTATTTCAGAACCTGGTGGATGTTTACCAGACTTCACAATCTGCCATTTTCTATTCAGACAACCAGCAAATTCTTGGCTTTTCCTAATCTTGGTACATCAAGGTGTGCCAAATTTTTCCAAATGACAAATCTTCACATTTGGCAGAAAACACAAATTCTCTTGTTATCATGTCATATATGTCCAAATATAGATAGAAATACTGGCACATGCTGAAAACGACCTTTTATGATTTGTTATTTTTCCTTTTTCTTTTTTAACTTTTTTATCCACTGCAAATAGAATTTAAAGACCAATTTGTCAACCGGCATGCTTTGGGTGGACAAGCAATACCACAGTGCAATTCTTGATTGTCAAAAACAAAACAAACTCTTATATAAAGGTAATGACTGAAGAGTCCCCGTACAACACAAATTTTTTGATGTATACAAACACAAGCCCCCATTCTACAATCTGATCTTTCTCATGCCCCCTTTATCTTTCAGTTGAATTAAGAAATGTTCTATTTNCTTGGTACATCAAGGTGTGCCAAATTTTTCCAAATGACAAATCTTCACATTTGGCAGAAAACACAAATTCTCTTGTTATCATGTCATATATGTCCAAATATAGATAGAAATACTGGCACATGCTGAAAACGACCTTTTATGATTTGTTATTTTTCCTTTTTCTTTTTTAACTTTTTTATCCACTGCAAATAGAATTTAAAGACCAATTTGTCAACCGGCATGCTTTGGGTGGACAAGCAATACCACAGTGCAATTCTTGATTGTCAAAAACAAAACAAACTCTTATATAAAGGTAATGACTGAAGAGTCCCCGTACAACACAAATTTTTTGATGTATACAAACACAAGCCCCCATTCTACAATCTGATCTTTCTCATGCCCCCTTTATCTTTCAGTTGAATTAAGAAATGTTCTATTTTGAAACTTTTTTCTGGCTCACCGGGTATATATCTTTATCACCAAGGATGAGTAATGATAGCAACAACGTTGTTTTTGCTGGGAATTGTGCTAATTTTGCTGCCCTCTATGTAAAATTTTACCATGGACGGCAAGAAGAACAAATAAGTCTGTGTTAGAAGAAATAAAGCCAGAAATTTCATTAGAAGGCATGATTATAAAACAAGCACTGACCTTCTTCGGACATACAATACGAGCTAATGGGATGGAGAAAGATATTATGTTAGGGAGGGTAGAGGGGACAAGAAGACGAGGCAGGCAAANAACACAAAATTTTGGATGTATACAAACACAAGCCCCCATTCTACAATCTGATCTTTCTCATGTCCCCTTTATCTTTCAGTTGAATTAAGAAATGTTCTATTTTGAAGCTATTTTGAAACTTTTTTTTCTGGCTCACCGGGTATATTTCTTTATCACCAAGGATGAGTAATGATAGCAACAACGTTGTTTTTGCTGGGAATTGTGCTAATTTTGCTGCCCTCTATGTAAAATTTTACCATGGACGGCAAGAAGAACAAATAAGTCTGTGTTAGAAGAAATAAAGCCAGAAATTTCATTAGAAGGCATGATTATAAAACAAGCACTGACCTTCTTCGGACATACAATACGAGCTAATGGGATGGAGAAAGATATTATGTTAGGGAGGGTAGAGGGGACAAGAAGACGAGGCAGGCAAAGAACAAGATGGCCGGGTGTGTTGAAAGAATTAACTGGGATGTCCTTGCATCAACTCAATGAAAAAGCAATTAACAGAACAGAATTGAGATTGTTTGTTCAGAGGGTCGCCAGAAGTCGCCAGCGACTTGATGGTACCTAACACACATGTAAAATTTAAGGCCCTTCAATTGATATTTGCACCCTCCCCTTTGAGGGTGCAGTCAATGCCATTGACCTCAAATTCAAAACTTCAGGATACAAATTAACCCAACATGTTTAAAGGGAATTAACGTACTAGTTAAAAGGTGGCCTGGGCCACGCTAAAAAAACCATATATCTTGTAGCGTATTAGATAACTTTGACACCTGCTGTGTCATTGTGTGGTGGAAGAAACAATGGATTTGTGGGCGTTGCTTTAGCCTATTTATACAGCTACCAGATGTAGCATGTCTATTCCCTTTCAAGCAGGTTGTTGTTAAGGTAACGTCATGCAGTGGCGGACTGGCACAGACTTTTTAACTGGCTATGGAGGAATCAAGTGGGCCGTTGTGTGTGGGTGTGGTCTAAATAATGGGGTGTGGTAATGAGAATATATGGTTGCAGTTCCTTGTTTTCTTATCAACAGTAGCAGTTATAGTACAGCTAAACTCACCTTCATTGAAAAATAAGACATATACTGTAATTATGGCATGATTAAATTCTTTAGATAAAAATATAACTTTCTGCCAGAGTCTTATTCTATAGTCTCCACTTTACGAAAGTACAGTAATGTTGACATCTTTTGAGTACTGTGAGCGAGACAATCTATAATGTTTTCATTTCTGAAACTGTTGAGCAACCATTTACTGATAAGCATCTAGCAGTGTGGGCAGGGCAGACCAACATGGTGGTGTATCAAAATGAGGAGGTCTGGGGCCAAAGCTTAAAGGAACATCCTTAGGAGGCACCCTCTACTTTGGCTTATAGAATACTATGTATGTAAATTTTGACCATTTGCAATAGTGTTTTTAAAAATAATCATTCCCAGGAAAACTTCTTTTCTTCAGCTTGGAATGCCTTTCTGGTCCGATCTTTGCCAGAACGATATTGGAAACTTTGAAATTTGAAAAATTCTTGTTACAGTTTACTCAATCAACACCCTTGGGAAATTTTTGCGCAAACACCTTACACTTTGTCTCAGAATGCTTCTCAAAATCCAATGTTTCAAAGTGTGTCCATGAAAATATAAAAAACCGGCAGCCTTTGCTTTGTCTTAGAACGACTCTTCCAGACATTCTCAAGCATTTCTTGGAAAAATCCCCACCTTGCCTATACCAAATTACTTTCTGCTCGTTTCTGAGAGAGTCTTGAGAATCATTTTTTGACACAGGTGAACTTCTACTGCATCTTCTTAGATGTCCCCTTATCTTCACCATCCGTATGTTCACTTTCAACTGTGTTCATTTCTTTGACCTGGTTTACTATAACATAAGGATTTTAATATAGCGAGATTTCCACATGTCCAGTGAGCGG
>REGL01001112.1:58226-76973 GCA_004194395.1 Aurelia aurita complex sp. Pacific | reverse complement strand
TTATTTCTTTGGCTCAGAAGCCGATTGGGAGCTGATTCAATTCTCTTATTTTTTGGGTGTAATTAAAACACTTGCTGCTCAGCTTCTGAACCAAAGAAATAAAATGCCCGAGGTAGATATGTCTTTCTTCTTTCGATCTAGATGTGTAGATGTGTAGATATATCCTTCTTCTTTCTGTGGATGTTGTCCCTCTTCTTCTCATCGTTCACTTTATCCTTCTTCTTTCGATATATGCTCATGTTTGCTCTTAAAAGCAATTTCTGGAATGCACAACGAGCGCGTTAGCTACCTGGGTTTCAGAGAAACTTTTGCGGCTTTGCTTGTTTTGAATTTCTGGTTGAGAGAATTTCCTTTGTCTGCAATCGCTAATCGCTTTGAATTCAGGTGTCAACAAAAGCAACTCATGCTATTGTGTTACAAAATCTGTCCTTGTTCGTCAGAACGGCAAACATTTTCCCTTGCTGGTGCGAAATATGTTGAAGAAAAATTCAAAAGATGTTTCATCAAGAGATGGATCACCTGACTTCAATTGGGTTTAAATAAACCAGAGTCAATAGAAAACCTTAGCTGATTTTGTCTATTGCACTCAGAGCTGTGAGATTTTTTCTTCAACAATGCAAATCGCTACTTAATTTCGGGAACTGAATTCTTTCGTTTTACAAATTCTTTTGCCCCGTGTGTGCATTTACGAGACGGCCTGAAATAGTCGTTGGTAACGCAGGGGGTAACCGTGACTATTTTCTCTGCACGAGCAAGCTCTCAACGGGCAGACTTTTCCAGCTGTCCAGGGCACCTAATTATCTAATCGTCAGCACGGGAGAAGGTTTCCAGTTTCCTCTGCGTGGATTAAATTTTGAGCTTCTATTTATTGCAAAGTTATGAAATGTTCTCAATATTTAATGCTTGCAATAAATCAAATTGTCAATCGGAAACCGAGTTACCAAGGAAGTGGCTTGATGGCATTCTGACAAAATCTAAACTTGATTACTTGGTTACCCTGGGTGCCAGAGCCAAAAATTTAGAGAAATTTCTTTGGCTTAAATTTTTTTTTGTCTTAAATTTTTTTGGCTCTGGTACCTACCCAGGGTATAACTTGGTCTGCTTCAGGCAAAACCACTGATTAAGACGAACGAAAAAAAGCAATGAAACCTTGGCAACGAAAATCAAAATTAACTGTAGTAAAAGCTTTATCTACGCAACCCTCCAGGACCTTACTTACTTTTGAAGGATTCTAGAGGGAGATTTTAAAAGAGAATGTGGCTCGTTCTAAACCTCTAAAGTCAAATGATACTTATTGATACAAGTGCAAATGGTATATTTTTGGATCTTTAACATAATATTTCGAAGCAAGGACATAGCATTTTGCAAGTCAAATACACAAATTCAATGCAGCTGTAAACAAAAACAAAATGAAAAATTAAGATATAAACTGCTTTATTCTAATAAGTGGAAGAATTGTTGTTATCTCTTGTATTAGATATTAAAGGGGGCTAAACAGAGAGTGGGGGGCTTATTCAGGGCATATTAGAGAGTTAGCCAAGCAGAGATTTTACAGTAGTTTGAAAAGTGCAAAACTTTTTTCTTTACAAATCTCAATGTTCTTCCAGGTGAAACCAGGACAGATTTTGTAACACGATAGCATAATTTGCTTTCGCCTGTGTACCAGACCCCATTACGAAATCTGGAGTCTGGTACACAGGCTGCTTCTGATTTGCGGTGGCGGACAAGAGGAAACTCTCTCAAAACAAACAAACAAACAAACAAACAAANATTAGAGAGTTAGCCAAGCAGAGATTTTACAGTAGTTTGAAAAGTGCAAAACTTTTTTCTTTACAAATCTCAATGTTCTTCCAGGTGAAACCAGGACAGATTTTGTAACACGATAGCATAATTTGCTTTCGCCTGTGTACCAGACCCCATTACGAAATCTGGAGTCTGGTACACAGGCTGCTTCTGATTTGCGGTGGCGGACAAGAGGAAACTCTCTCAAAACAAACAAACAAACAAACAAACAAACAAACAAAGTCAAAATCTGCTCTGAAGCCCAAGTAGCTAGCTCACTCATTGTGCATTCCAGAAATGGTTTCAAAAAGCAATCGTGAGCATATATCGAAAGAAGAAGGGTGTATCTAAATATACGCCCCGGGCATTTTATTTGTTTGGTTCAGAAAAGGAGCAGTAGATGTTTTAATTACACCCAAAATGTATGAGAATTGAATCGCCTACCAATCGGCTTCTGAATCAAACAAATAAAATGCGCAAGGTAGATGTTTAGAAGTATCCTTCTTCTTTTGATATATGGTCATGTTTGTTCTTAAAAACAATTTCTGGAATGCACAATGCGTGAGGTAGCTACCTGGTTGTCAGAGCAAACTGTGCGGCCTTGCTTGTATTGAAGTACTGGTTGAGAGAATTTTCTTTGTGAGCAATCACTAACCGCTTTGAATTCTAGTGTCAATCAATCAATCAATCAATCAATCAATTAATCAATCAAAAGCAACTGATTGCTATTGTGTTACAAAATCCATCTTTGTTAGCGGGTGATTTCAACAAGTAACATCCATCTGAAGCATACGCAGACCATCATATTCTACGAAAAAGACGAACTAATCTTCTGAAAACCGAACATTTATTCCTTAAAATGTTAATCATCACAAAATAGTTATTTAATTCGAAAAGCCATTTACAAAAAAGTTTCAATAACATCAAGTCTAGACAGGGATTTGGGGAATTAAATAAACACTACAATATGATTATTTCCCTTTGCATCTGTCCTTTGTCGAGTTTGCTTGTTGTGTTGTGTGCGCCCGGCTGTCCGTTGGGTGTGACCGTGCACTTGTCAGTNTAGTGGCTCGCTATCTGGTGATGGTGTTCTGACTGTCTCGGACAGGTGCATCTCCTGACTGCACCCCGGCTGACTGAGTGAGTGGTTATTTGTCTCTTGACCGTATTTCTCACTCACCAATAATTTACCAGGTAAACAGTTCGGTGGCGACTGCTGCACGCTTTTTAGTGTGTCAAGTTCAGTTTTGTATCTTTCCATAATATGAGATTGTACTACGTAACATGTTTTAGCGCTATCAGTCAATGCCTCACGCTTCGCAATTTCAAGGATCTTTCTTTCCAGTTGTCGCTTAGAAATTCTTGGTTGCGTTTGTGTAGGAGATACTTCAGTACAGCCTGTGTTCCGTCTTTTATCCCAAAATTCCAAGAAAGTGGAGATGAGTTTATTCAATCCTGAGCTGCTCTTGTGTACATGGTTTATTAACAAAGGCATGGCTGCAATAGAACAAAATATCGATACACAACTTAATAAAGCATATAACTCATAGTGTTATGCAGGGTATTTCAGAAAAAATGCAATCCAACTTTAAAGGAGGTTCTTCAGATAATGACAATATTTGGATCAATTTGACGCATACCATCTGAAAGCGCAACCTATCTTCTTGCAAAAACGTGATGTCCAAAAACTTAAGTGACTTTATAGATCTTGGACATTGGCTTTTGGAACCTGACAGGCAATTCAAAATGAAAATCTAAGATGTTGAAACGGTTTTCAATTGCCCCAATGCTACTTTTTGATATGAAGCAAATTCTTGTACAACATTGTCTTGACTTTTAAGTAGCCTACCGGGTGAGCAAAACATTCCCCGTTTGATAGGCCATTGCTCTCCGGATATCACAACGATGATATTGGCAAATACATTATTCAATGGTGAACATGCTCAAATCCATTTAACATTTACTAGATTGAAATCTGCCTCTCCGTTCTGAAATTATGAGGGATCTTCTCAATTTGTTCTTTGCACGAACCGAACTGATGAGTGTGCGACGAAACGCGTGTTTGGTCATTCAACGTTGGTCTTTATCGCAGTTACTGGTGAGTTACTAAATTATGCCTTGCCTTTCCTTTCAGGTTTTAAGATCAATTCGTTTTTCTCCTGCAGGATTTTACAGTTTTTCTCTTGTTGCAGGTTTATTTTGGTTGTTGTTTTTTTACAGGAGATAACAGTCTTCTTTCTACAGATCTCAGTGTTTTGTTGCGTTTATCCGTTTTATAAGATGAGTCCGTTATTTAAGGCTGTTTTAAAATTTTGTACCACGAATCATTTGTTTCCAATACTTTATGTGATTTTCTGTTAGGATACTCATATTTTCAAGCAAAAGTTGCTGCTTCCACAAACTTGTAGCCTGTTTGTGTCTTTATTGTAGAGTTTTATTCAATTTGCAAGGATACATTCACCTGGTAGTTGGTCAAATTTTACGGAAATTTACCTGTTGCATTGGGAGTGTAATTTTTTTCCAGGATTGACACGTTATACAATAATTAAATCTTCTAAGCAACGTAAAAAGTATCTGCCTTTCTCGTGATGTAAAATTTGAAATGCTTATTTTTGGAGTTTGCGAGGCCAACTTTCTCTCTCTCCCTCTTCATTTTGCTTAGGCCCGACGATCTCCACTTCAACTTTGTATGCTTTCTCGTAGTTCAGAGGTGTTTTCTTAGCTTATTATTCATGTCTATACCACCCTCCACTTTACGACTGAATATACAATATGAACATCCTAAATTGTGTAAATATTCGTGTCATATTTTGAAACATTCAGTACTGTGACAAGGAATTTCTCTTCCCAAAGCGACTTGTCGACCTGTCTGATGCCTGGAAAGTGGTACTAAATAAGGGAGAACCAATACCGTATATGGGCTTAGCCAGAAAAATTCATGACCGGTGTTCAAAAACACTTGATACCTGACCTTTTAAAATTTTGGAATGACATGAATACAAATATTTGGCAAACAAAATCTCTGATAAATTTTCTTACGAGTTTTGCTCAGGTTGGTTGACACAGGTCATACCATTTCGCAAAGATCAGGCCAAAGTTCGACAAAAAATTTGCTCCTGTAGAAACACTATTACCACCATAACAAAGCTACCAAAGTCGAATGAGGGGTTGTCTGGCGGGGTTGTTGAGGGGCTGATTCTCTCTTTCATGCTATAACTAGCATTACTTTAATTTGTTTATAAGATAGATTAGATTGTAAATGAGATCATTTGATTTTGTATGCTTTTCTTTTAAATTTAGTTATTGTATGTATTTGCATGGTCCACTGTAAATTAGTCCTTTGACTGACGTGGTCACCATGCCTAAAGAATTTAAAATCCAATCAAATTGGGTGGAAGATTCGTAATTAGAACGTAATGCATCTTGGTAAAAAGTTCCCTGCCACCATCTTTATTAGCGTAATGGTCTATTGAAGTGCTTTGCATGACTAATTTTTCGTTATCGCCAATCTCACGTTACGTCAAATTTGAGAAGGACGATAGACTTTTCTCAAAAAATGCATCTTGAGAAGTATAAAGTATAAATTCATCATACCTTCTTCAGGCACCCTCAATGGAATATTGTTATTAACGCGAGGTGTATTTGAAGGTGTCCTCTCGCCCACAGTGCTCTTCTCTTTTGGTTCAATATCTTCTTTTACACTGAAAATGTCGAAAGGGATTTTAATCATCGGGTTAACCTTGAAGCCAGCAAGGAATTCTGGGACATCATCAGATGACTTGAGCCATACTGAGCCAAAGCACGTGGCACGGAGATTTTTCATTTTGCTTTTCTTTTCAAACGGGAATCCTTCGGTCTTGTCAAGCTTCTTGTCCTAAAGAAAAGAAGATAAAGACAAAGATGAAGACTGCATTCACACGATGACGGCACATTTTGAAAACGGTGAAAAATGTGACGGATAGGCCTTCCGTTCACACGAAAACGGCACTTTTTTGCCAGCAGATTTTTAAAAAGGTAGATTTTCAAAACGGAACTCTAGCCGGCTCATTTCAAAAACGGTATTTTGCCGCTATCGTGTAAAAGCTAGCTCACTTTTTGCTACCTTCACATTTTTCACTGTTTTCAAAATGTGCCGGCATCGTGTGAACGCAGTCAATGATAATGATGGTCTGTGGATGCATAAGGGGGCAAGCCTAGAATCCCGCCCAAAACTCGTTGAGACAAATGAGTTTTGCGTTGAAAGATGTCTTTCCTGCATCTAAACTACTACCTGTCACTGCTAAACGCCCCCCTCTCCCCATTGTAATGTTGATTTTAGAGAAATACACATAGTTGTGAACTCATCTATGACATTTCCATCAGCTACCAACCTTGCAATGGTGAAGGTGACGGTGAAATTGCGGTTTCTAGCACCAAGCGCTGGGATCACAGCAATAGCTAAGCGCTAATCGAGTCTGTGACCCTTTGTCATGGCGTTCAAGTGGTGGGGCACTACCGGGTATCGAATCCTGTCCGCCCGACTGGTCTATGTGCAAAGTCAGAGGCTTACACCACTGCGCTTGCTGAATTTAAAAGTAAAATCAAATCTTGATCTGGAAAAACCTGCCACTGCCGATTATGTCAAACTTTTGTTCCAAACTTAGGCTTTTTCTGATTTTAACATTTATGGTTTTTATACTGAAGGTATTTCAATTTTGTATATTTATTATATCTACTATTATATCCACTATTTCATCACGGTATATCATGTATAAATGCGTAAAAATGAGTAGAGTTTTTCAGCTGTCTGATGATCGCCGTATAGCGTGAAACTCTGAGTAACAACTCAGAATGTAGTCTGTTTTATTGTCTCAATCCTGTTATAATTCGCTCTGCCTACATGGCATTGAGCACTGTTTTAACAAGTAAAGACACATACAACCTTTGTGATATCTACTATTTTACTATTTTTAACCGTGTATTTATGTATATTTATGTATATTGTAATTTTTAGTTGGCCTAGATTAGCTTTAGTATAGCTACTGTATTTATTAGCCAACTTTTAAAGAAATTGATAATAATAATGCGCCACAACACCTGACAACACTTGAAATGGGGGGACGGGGGGGGGGGGGGTGATCTTAATAATTCGTAATTTCCTCCAAAAAGCAAAATGTTTCAAGAGTTTTGTCTGCGATTGTAGTCAGCACCGAAAGAAAGACAAAAAGCGCAAAAACAAAATAGATGATTGTTTCCTTTGAGTCGTTAGGCACGAGCGAGATCATGACGTAATGATAATTCAAAATTCATCAACCACGTGACCAAAATGAAGAATTTGTTTCCTATGCTACAATAGGCCAGGGAATAAGGTAGCATACCCTTATGTCCACTTGTTCCTCCTCTTTTTCTCCATCTGAAGCATTTACCCCTTCATCATCTGACAAATAACCATGGGGTACAAAAAATCCATCGTTTTCTTCATCATTCTCATTATCTTCCTCGTCGTCTTCATCGTCGTTCTGCCAAAAGAGTAAATCAATTTATGCGTCGGGTGAATAAGAAATAATTATCTGGATGAAAAAACACATAAAAAGCCAAGCTTTCATGAAATCTTGAAACCTTACGAACTAAGGTCCTGATTACATGGGCGAGCTGACCCGCTTGTAGGTCGTTTCCGGCTCGGTGAGTTGTCCCAATGCTTTGGTCAAATCCTTCATGAAAACAATTTGTGATTACATGAAGCGAGCCAACCCGCCTTGCCGGGTTGGCTCGTTTTTCGAAAGTGGGTCAACCCGGCCAGGCGAGCTGCCCTTTTCCATGTAATCGCAGCAACCGAGTCAACGCTGGGTTGACTCGCTGTACACGCATGCGGTGTGACTGTGAATCATCAAATATAGCTTCGCTTTAGTTTTAGCCGGGGTGGCTCAGGGCCAGAGCCGAGCTACAGGCGGGTCAACCCTTCCATGTCATCACGATCACTGGCGAGCAAGGGCCGAGGTAGATCCGAGCTGCAAGCGGGTCAACTCGCCCATGTAATCAGGCCCTAAGTCACCCCGATCCCTTTAATTGTTTATTTCTTGTGTGGAAATTTATATCTGATATCTAATGTCAGAAAAAATTGGACATGTTTACAACTGCAAGTACCATATGCAGTAAGGACGAGATAACTTCATGCCTTTTCTCACTGTATATTGTAAAAATACTTATAATAGTAGTTTTTGTTTGATGATAGACATGAAAAGGCACGGAGGTTTGAAAATTATATTAGGACAAACTTACAGCAGAAAATTATCAAATCCAGATTTCTTTGGTTTTCTTCATTTGAAATGGGTTTACTGGTTTATTGAATGCACCACATTCATACTCTAAGTTGATCAAGTTGCAACAGCGGCTCAAAGTGGAAATATCGATGCACATTTTGCTATTTAAAGATTTATGTCCAACTAATTATAGATTCATAATAATGTAAACATTATTTTGATCTGAAACAGGTCAAAAGGGAGGTAAAACTACAGTCAAGTTACATGAACCTGAAATTCTTCGGACAAAAGATCAGTCTTTTTTATCCTAAAAGCCAAGGGCAGATGCACTTACAGCTATGAGGGCAATACTCTGATACTCCAAAGCCTATCAGAACTACAAGCTTGCATATTTTGGTCTTTCTATCTAGCTTAAAGTTAGTTGACGGATATATACATTGCCTCTACTTAGCTCCGTCAACTAACCTTAAAGTTTTACTGTCGCCATATAAAGAAAGCACAAATTATTGGCTGCCAATAATTCATTCGTTTGGTTTCTGTGTAGGGGACGGTCTTCGGAATTAGTTTGGTTCCCTTTGAATTTTACCAATATAACTCACTCAATCGAACCTTCATACAAAAATATCGCTGTGGAAACAATGGGTTTCATGACCGTCTCTTGTGATGATCGAAAGCAACTGATAAAAGCGAGGCTACGACTAAATATATAGCGACAGCAAGACAGTAGGTGCACACTGTCGTGGATGTGGTCGGCTGATTGTTAAAATGAAATCACTAACAAAAAAGACCTGGCCACTGTGAATAGTTAACAAGCCTCTATGCTCTAGCATCAAACAAGGGTAGATTTTGTAATACAATAGCATGAGTTGCTTTTGTTGACACCTTATTGACACGCGATTAGCAATCACAGACAAAGGAAATTCTCTCAACCAGTAAGTCAAAACAAGCAAAGCCGCAAAAGTTTCTCCGAAACCCAGGCAGCTAGCGCGCTGGTTCTACATTCCAGAAATCATTTCTAAGTGCAAACATGAGCATAGATCGAAAGAAGAAGGATATATCTACACATGTGCCGCGGGCATTTTATTTCTTTGGTCCAAAAGCTGAGCAGTAAATGTTTTGATAAGACCCAAAAAATAAGAGAATTGAATTGCCTCCCAAACGGCTTTTGAACCAAACAAATAAAATGCCTGTTTTTTTTTTTTTTTTTTTTTTTTTCCTTTGGATCTATGCTCATGTTTGCCCTTAAAACCAATTTCTGGAATGCACAACGGGCAAGCTAGCTACCCTAGTTTCAGAGAAACTTTTGCGGCTTTGTTTGCTTTGATTTAATGGTTGAGAGAATTTCCTTTGTCTACAATCGCTAATCGCTTTGAATTGAGGTGTCAACAAAAGCAACTCATGCTATTGTATTACAAAATCTGCCCTTGTTCTTGCATCATGCTTTCTTTCGGGAATAAAGGCAGTCAGAGGGTTATCATCCTCTTGACTTTCGATATACAACGCAATTACTGAAGCTTGCCTAATTCTTTTCTTTTTGGTTGTCTTATTTACCCAATCAGCGCAACGACAGTGTGCCTTTAAATGTTCTCTGCATTACTCATTTCAAACAGTTGAAGTTCGTTTTGGCCAACCGGTATGACATTACATGTCGGTCATGCTTTTGTAGTTATCATATGTTCAAAAAGTGGCCAACGAAAATATCTCAGAATGTTCTTTCTGCCCTTTTTCAGCTATTTTTCACTACCGGGTGCGCCAAAATGAACTATGCACGTTTGGCAGGCCACAATAAATTGAACACTGGACCGATTTTGAAGATTTTTATGACTTAATATTTAGCAGAAAGCCTGAATTAGATTCTAGGACTTTTTGCAAATTTTTCCGTTTTCAGTTTTTAGAGCTAGAAGCGAGTTTCTTAAATGTTCATTTTCGAAAATATTGAAAACGATAAAAAACGTCATCAAATTTTAAAAGATCCAACATGAATAAACAAAGAGAAAACGTTTTCAGGGGGATTTGGGGGTTCAGTACGAACTCATATTACAATTGGTTGATTTTTAGATCGCAAATCACCACAAAAAAGTTCTCTCTTTGTCCATTCATGTCGATTCTTTAGAAAATTTGATCGATGTTTTTTGATCGTTTTCGGTGTTTTCGAAAACTAAATCTTAGGAAACCCGCTTCTGGCTCTAAAAATTGAAAATAAAAAATTTGCAAAAAATCCCAGTATCTAATTCAGGCTTTCTGCTAACGAATAAGCTACAACTCTTCAAAATCGGTCCAGTGTACGATTTATTGTGGCCCGCCAAACATGCAGTTTCTTTTGGTGCACCCGGTAGGACACGTGATTTTACCTCCGGTCCTGATAAACTTTCTCCAGGCTCTTCTTCCTCCCATTCTTCGTCACTATCGATCTCATAATTTAGCATATCCTACAAAAAATGATTTCCAGTGATAAGAACATCAGAGTATTAGACACGGCTTACAATGCACCGGAACAACGTTGCATCCGTAACAAAAGTGTAAAGGAGCAGCATCCCGTTTACACTGAGTCTGCTTATCCGTAGCACTTTTATTCCTACTATCTGTGCACTAACTTCATTCTGGAGGAGTGTAAGAAATCTTTGGACAATCATCTATCTATCTATCTATCTATCTATCTATCTATCTATCTATCTATCTATCTATCTATCCATCTATTTATTTCTGACAATTATTTTATCAATTATCTTTTATCATTCCAGTAACAAATTTCGAAGATTTACTGACAAAGGCAAACACAGTGTCCGCTCACCACAAGAATTTACAGTTGCTTGCTACTGAAATTTTTAAAACTCAGAGGAATCTCAATCCAAGTTTCATGAATCAAATCTTTGTAGAGAAAGATACCAGATACACCCTTCGTAGTGGCAGAAATATTTTGGCACCAAAACCAAACACGACAGGGTATGGTATTGAAAATGCACGTTTCCTTGGATCTAAGATATGGCATGCAATGCCATCTTCCTTAAAAGAGTCCCACACTTTGAACAGTTTCAAACGAAAATTAAAAGCTACGATTTTGATTGCAACTGTAGATTATGCAAGCGATATGGCAACAATTTAGGGTTTCTGTAGTGGTAGATTATTTATTATTCTTGTAAGCTGTATATTTAATTTTGTTATTAACATGTATTTAAGTTTTGGTTGGCATTAATTAGCTTCAGCTAGACCAGAAGCCAACCTAAAATAAAGAAATTATTATTATTATTATTATGACTCAAGTATTCTCTGCACACTGAATTTCAAACATGAGAAGTTCTTTTGGTCCATCCGATACAAAATCATATTACACAACATTTACCTCGTCCTTATTAACAGGATTCCTAGCTGATATAACCTTGCTCCTCTTTCTCCATGTACCATAATACGGTGGCCTATAATTTTCACAAAATTGCAACAGTTTTACATGCATCCAGTTCTTGCTGTCTGTTTTCCTAGCTGGGCTACTTTCATTCTCCAAGACAATGACGTCCATATCTTCTTGAGATTCTTTACTCTCTGGCCTCTTTCGCTCGCATCTTGAATGTCGGGGAGTTTTGTATCTTATTCCAGTTCCAAATTTCCTTGCAGTCAGCTCTTTTAGATAGGATGTCGTACTTTCCTAAGTAGATGGATAAAATGTTTAAACATTGGAAAAGTTTACCTGCGAAGAAAGTGCTGAAGAACGAGACAGATCATTTGTAGCATTTCTTACTGAAAGTATCTGCTGCAACCAACATGCCTTGATCGTGCGAGCTCTTAGTTGGTATTTGTTGTCACGATTTTCATGGGCCTTGAAAATGGCAACAACAAAGGCCAACCGCGAGATAGCATGTGCAGTAAGATATTGCTTCTAAATGGAATCAAAACTGTTTCATTTCAAAAACAAGTGTAGGGACATCTTCGAAGGCTCCGACAAAGCCTCAAATTGTTTTGCCACTAGTGTCCATTGCAATTCAAATGAATTTTTTCGAACGCCCTTTTCTCTGTTGTGAGTCAGGCAATTTGGCTGATTTCAAATAAACGAAAGTCGCAGAGAGGTCTTTGTTGGGGATACGAACAGGCTAAGTTGAGAGCCTCAAGGAATCCCCCGAAAAGGGCTCCAGATCGCATGCGTAGTAACCATTTACTTCACTTATGTAACATGCAAACTAGCTTGACCGTTGAGAACAAGGGCAGAAACAAAAGCTGCGATGCGCATGACAACGTGAGCCCCAACGTCGAATCGCTCTCAACAAAGCTAAAACACAATGCATCAAAACAATAGGGTCAGCACTTCATCTCCCCAACAAGGTCTATAACTAGAAAAATATGCATTTCATCACAATGATCATCATCATAATCATCATCATAACCATAACAATAATAATCATCATCATCAACATCATCATCCCATAGTCTCGCGACCATGCTTTCCTTACAATCAGTAAGCGCTGAATGTGCTTTTATAACACAAAAATTCACCAAATCGTATTGTCCGTCAAAGGACAGTATGCAATAGCAAATTTTTGGCAACGGAGTTTCATCTTTGTACTCATGGGTTGGTTTAGAAGCATTTATAAAGCCTATTATTTGTTTACTAAAGGACTTCATCTACTCCTTACACCTTGTTTATTGACCAAGTAAAAATCTTGTGCGGTTAAATTCCGTGAGCTGCAACTTTTAAGCTAGATGCTCTCTTGCTAGATAAAAGGAGCCAAGGGTTCAGTCGTTCATTCATTACTCTGTCTTAAGTAGGCTGCAAAGATTTGTAGCTATTACTAGCTATTTCAGGCCCACTGTGCCTGCTGCATCCAGGCATGGAGCCCCTAGTCTGATGTCCCATCCGAAGGACGGTGATGTGAGTTGCTTGGTCAGGGATTCAAAAAGTCACCCAACAGGATTTTGATCTCACACGCCCAAGTTTAACCTCAGTTACCTAAGAGAGACTGTTCCGTTCAGTTTCATGTTTTAAATTCCACTACATACAACTGTATGAGCCGCTCGGCCACTCACCCCAAGGGTCTCCTTGATGAAGATTTCAAACATCCAAGTGCAAAGTTTCACACATCACTTTATTTACACCCTTCATATGGGTACGCTCTGATGAATGTATCTAGCAAATTCAATACTTTTTTCTAATTCAAAAGAAGACCTATCACGGTAATACTTAGTAACAATATTCGAAATTTTCGAGGGATAATCGGCTGGAACAAAACTATCCCCGCAAAATGGATTCGCATCTCGAGACAACGACAGCTAAGGCTGGTTGTCTTCAAAATTGTGGTTCTCCTATGCACATTTTCACAATTGTCCAGCCTACGAGAAAACCCATTATCCAAAAACAAGAAATAGTCTACGAAACAAAGATCAAAGCTTGCTGCAGCGTTTTTCAAATTTCTGCAAAATGATTGATGTTGCCTTTGTTTAGCTGAAATAAATGGGCTGCCGTAGTAAGCTTTTTAGACTTATGACATTTCGTCCCTTGTTTCCCTACGTTCTTTGATTTGCAGATATCACTTGCTCAATAGGGACTCATATCATTACTCTTATAAAGTGGGCCCTTGTATCAAAATGGCCCAAACTAGCGGGAGTTCTCGTACACTCAACAAAATCACTTCAAAGTCTGGTTTAAAGTTCTTCAACGTTTAAAAGCAAACTTGTGGTACAAAGAATGATGTTTCACGGACCTACTCGTCGCAAAATACACATCTTTCAAGCAGTAATCTTCCTCTGTAGAAACAAAATAGATCCATCGCAGCTACGAGAGCTCTAGGCCGTATCAACCGTTTTTTATACGCAACAACAACAACTGTCTAAATAGCACCTCCTTATTGGCTGAAAACTAAATTCTAGCAATTCGATTGGTCAATGCAAGTGATATCTGCAAATCAAAGAACGCAGGGAAACAAGGGACAAAATTTCATAAGTCTTCTAAGCTTTGCCTCTTCATTTCGCAGACCCTTTTTTCCTTTGGATAATGAGTCTACTTGTAGGCTAACTACAGTCGTGCTAAAACTAAATTACGGCAGTAACATCAAAAGAATGAATCTCATACTTGTTGTAACAGTGCTTCTGTAAACTGTTCATTGTTTTCGATAGGTTTTCTTCGTACAATTGGTGCCATTGTCACATTTGGTTTCACTTCAAATGGTTTAAACCTTTGATATTTTTCATCAGTCAATACAACTTTCTGCAAAAAGAAGATATATGAATTGACAATATAAAGATTTGCACAGATAATAAATTTTGCTGATAATAAAAAGAGATTTCATGCCTGTTATTTATAACCATACTTTGACAAATATTTTAGACAAGTTTTATTGTCCTCTTTGAAACATTTGATTGATAGTGATGACAAGTTCGTACGACTATAAGTAAAGCTTACATGCATAATACATACCGAGTGAGTGAAAATACAATCCCAGTTTGAAAGGCCACTGCTCGCCAGATATCAAGGCAATAACATTGGAAAGTACCGGGTGAGTTAATAAAAAGAATTCCCGTTTGATACGTCATGGCTCCCTTGATATTAAGACGATGATGTCGGCGAATATATAATTTAACGGTCGGCATTTTCAAATCCATTCTAAAATTTACCTGACTGAAATCGGCCACTCCGTTCTGAAATTATGAGGAATTTTCTCCAGAAACCGTCTTCAAGAAACCTTCAAAACGTGCCCAAAATCACGAACAAATTTCCCTAACATTTCTGCCTTACACGGGCATTACAGCAATGACTTCTGCACGCTATAGTTCGTGCTATCCCCTTGGGAGGATGAACAAGTTTCCCCCCTAGTATCAATAACCTATTCAGGGGGATTCCATTCTCCCAAGGAAAACCTAGGAAAATTTTCTCATTGTTTTCACTCGGTTTTGCAGGTTTTTGGAAGGGGCTTTCTGCGGAAAATCTCTTATATCCACGGGAAGGAATGACCGATTAAAGCCGGGTAAATTACTGAGCCTAATTGAACATATTGGCAATAAAACAAGATAGTTTTCAATATCATTGCTTTGAAATTCAGGGAGCAGTGACCTTCCAAACGGGGATTCTTTTTTTGACTCACCTGGTTTGTTGTTCAATAGTGCACATGTCCAAATGAACTTTAAAATATTTACATGACAGAAATCGGCCAGTTCGTTCTGAAATTATGAAGGATATTCTCAAGAAAGGCCTTTCAAGAAACCTTCAAAACAAGCCAAAAATCGGAACCAAATTTTCTGCCTTACAGCAATGACTCGTGTATGTTTTGCAAGTGTTATCGTTTGAGAGGACGAAAGTGTCATCCACGGGAGAATAGCAACATCATTCAAGGTGATTTCATCCTCGCAAGAGGACAATACGTACTAAAACGTGTTGAAGTCATGGCTGTAAAGTAGAAATATTAGGAACTTAGACCCCGTTTACACGGTAGCGGATCACTTTTGATACGATACAAAATACGTTGCGGATCGGCCTCCCGTTTACACGAGCTCGAAGTGATCCGATACACTTCTGCTCCGCTATCGGCATCAATTTTGATCCTGCTATGAAAGCGAACTCGTTTTGTATCGGATCATTTTTGTATTGGATCACTTTTGTATCGGATCACTTCTCCTCTGCGCCGTGTAAACGCAAGTGATCCGCATCACTTTTGATTCGGATTCCTATCCAGATTATCTTTCTATTGTCTTCATTGTATTTGCTTTCGTTGTCTGTTGGAAGACAATAACAGCACAGGTGTTGACAGTGGGCGTACTCGTTGTGGTCCGCTACCGTGTAAACGGGNAAGTGTCATCCACGGGAGAATAGCAACATCATTCAAGGTGATTTCATCCTCGCAAGAGGACAATACGTACTAAAACGTGTTGAAGTCATGGCTGTAAAGTAGAAATATTAGGAACTTAGACCCCGTTTACACGGTAGCGGATCACTTTTGATACGATACAAAATACGTTGCGGATCGGCCTCCCGTTTACACGAGCTCGAAGTGATCCGATACACTTCTGCTCCGCTATCGGCATCAATTTTGATCCTGCTATGAAAGCGAACTCGTTTTGTATCGGATCATTTTTGTATTGGATCACTTTTGTATCGGATCACTTCTCCTCTGCGCCGTGTAAACGCAAGTGATCCGCATCACTTTTGATTCGGATTCCTATCCAGATTATCTTTCTATTGTCTTCATTGTATTTGCTTTCGTTGTCTGTTGGAAGACAATAACAGCACAGGTGTTGACAGTGGGCGTACTCGTTGTGGTCCGCTACCGTGTAAACGGGAGGGTGATCCGTAACACTTTGATCCGTATCACTTTTGATCCGCTACCGTGTAAACGGGGTGTTAGTCCTGAGTTTTAGGCCTGTTTGAAGGTTTCTTGAATGGGATCTCTCGAGAAAATCTCTCATAATTTCAGAACGCAGTGGCCGATTTCAGTCAGGTAAATTTTAAAATGGATTTGAACATGTCCACCGTTACATAACATATCTCTCAATATCACTATCTTGATATCTAGGGAGCAGTGACATTTCAAACTGGGATTATTTTTTATTCACCTGGTATTAGCAGGAAAACAAAGAAAACTGAGAATCGTCAGGGAAAAATTTAAATCAATTCAAATGGAACCAAAATAGGGAAAAGCAAAACTGGCATCTGTTGCTCTCAATTGACTGAGTAACGCACAGCAATTTGTGAGAAAACCAATGAGATTTCCACGGCCGCTCCGTATTTCAATAAGAAAATTGGCTTCCGAGAACAGTTAGGTAATTATAGAAAATAGAAAAGAAATCTAAATATACCGAGTGTCCCGAAAAAGTTTCCTGATTGGAGCTGATATTTGAGTAAAATTGCATGTCGTTTATTAAAATTCAAACAAGAATCTATTATACAGTGCCATCTTAGCTCTGGGTATTTCTTTCATTTCTGTATCTGCAGGTATTGATTTTTTATCAATGCGTGTTTTTTCTGAAAAACAGAATAACTGAAAAGTTCACGAAAGAGCTAAAACAGTTTACCGACAAGATCGTTAAACCCCTAGCCCAGAATTCACAGAAATTGAGTTTTTTCTACAAATCCCTACAGTATGGTGCTTGAAGTCCAAAACACGACCAAAGAGGATAATATTTTTCTGTTGTGTACAAAAAAGCACGATTTTGCTTGATGTTTGAAGAAAAAATATACTTCCAAAGACAAGGTCCTGTTGTGGTCCATTGCATGGCACATTGCCAATTTTGAATACAAATCTATGAAATTGAAAAGGAATGGAATTTATCTTGATCGCTGGATTTTCTCTTTTTCAAAGGTTTCTCGAGCTAAAGGTTTTCGGAAGATCCATATTTTTGGGGGGTCTTTTACCCAGCAAAACATTGGAAAAATTATGTGGATCTAAGGTAGCCTTCGTTCAAGAGAGAAATTGCAGTTTAAATGGCTCAAAATGAAACAATGCTTGTTTTTCTGGAATTGCTCAAATAGAGAAACATTTTTAGGGACACCAGGTACACCTTTTTATCTATCGAGTTTGAAGTCAAAAACTTTCAGTACTTGAATTTCAGGATAAATCACTGAGGCCTTACCTTTGGCGGGGATTTCTTGATGAAGAAACTTTTAAAACTCTCTTTTGCCTTTTCTTTCTTTCGTTGCTGCAAAAATAGGGCAACGATACAATAATACTGTTTGTTGTAACTCAACAAAACTCATGTATGAGGAACCTTCGTTTCATGGAGCCTTCATTCCAACATGGGTCTCAAATCTTTAAAAGGGTCGGTGTAAAATTCTATTGCAGTTTTCTTTGAATTAAATCGCTTGGAAGGAACTGAGTGTTTTTTGTTGTAAATCTGCCGTGGAAATTAATTGATATCTTGATTAGTCTCAAAATAGCGGCATTTATCAAATTTGAGACTATGACGTCATCAAATTTCTAAATCCTAAACCAGGAAAGCTACAGATTTCTGCTAGTGACCAATTGTAGACCTTCATAAACTATAGTTTTTTTTGAAGATTATATCATTTTCCCTCTATTGGTTTAGGGATTTACGATGATTTAAATTTTTTCAAAAATTTTCCATGGGTTTTTTCAAAAATGATTAGATTGCCACCATTTTGAAAAAAATCAAAATATATAAAAATTTCAACGGTAGATTTACAGCAAAGTGCCATAAGTTCCTTTCAAGCTATTCAATTCAAACAGAAATGTCATAGAATTTTACACCCACCTTCTTAAAGATTTGAAAGATTTGAGCCCTACGCCCTTAATTCCTGAACTTCTTGCGACATCCTTAAATAAGTAACTTTAAGATGTATTTGGCATGTCCTCTCTCAGAGCTAAGAACTCAGGAATTCTCAAGTAAATGCGAAGATAAAGGCTTCAACATCCAAGTCCAACTTCTTGCAAGCACAACAGATAAATATCCTAACTTTTTAAAGGTAAGAGAAAATTTTTATCAAATGAATGAAATTTCCATCAGCATTTACCGTTATAGCTCTATTTAGCTCCCCTATCACTAACAAGGCCCTCCCTTCTGTGCCAAAACTTTTAATAAGCCTCCACCTCAGTTCAGCCTCCCTCTAACTTTTATCAAATGCCAGAGGTTACGAAAGATTTTCCAATTATTTAGCTAAACAAGTTTGCAATGTTAATTCTGATATGGTTCAGGATAAAGACTGCGTCGAATTCTTGAATTTGAATCGTAAAATTGTCTATTGATTCCGCAAAATATCGTGTAAAGAGCCAACAAGCTATCATTTATGTCCTTT
>REGL01001112.1:25769-41786 GCA_004194395.1 Aurelia aurita complex sp. Pacific | reverse complement strand
AAAACACTCTGCGACAAAACAAACAGAAAAGTCAGTGCTTTTAGGAGGCTAAATATTTATCTCTCAAGAGAACAGGCAACGAAACTGTGCAACACAGTAATTATTTCAAGCTTTAACTATTGCCCATTAGTGTGGATGTTTTGTGGCAAAGATGCCAACAATAGAATAAACCGTACTCATAAGCGTGCTTTAAGAACACTCCACAATGATTACGACTCTTCCTTTGATAAACTTTTGGAGAAAAGTATCCTCGCGGCTGAGATCAATACAACCATTCGATAGCTCTCGATGAGAGCTTTCAGATGATGTACAGTTTTATCCATTTTTGATGACGTCTGAAAATTTAACGTTCATGACGTCATCAAAGTTTATGACGTCATATAAATAATAACAAATGTATTAGATAGTTTCAGATGAACAATGAAAAATATCCTCCTGTTTGCAATTTTTTGCTTGTTCCTATGATTTCTGTTGCTCCTCCTTTCTGTTGGGTTATTTCGTTCCGGACACACGACTTTTTTATCGTCAATCTGATGTGCAAAACGTACTGGCTTGTATGAAAATAATGGAAGTTCAGCCCAGCCATGCGCATCCATGTGCAAAAACATTGCACATAGCATATCATTTAGCATATTAATAGTATATGATTTTACGCAAAACATTGCACATAGCATATCATTTAGCATATTAATAGCATATGATTTTACGCAAATCATTGTTTCCATTTATTTTTAGTTGACAATATAACTTTAACAGCAGATACAGTATCAGTTGCTAGATTAATTAAGAAATGTTTTTATTTCAGTGTGCAAAGCTGTTTCTCCAATCCATGCTGAACAGGTTCAACAAAACCTGTCCTATCGGCATGAAAGTCCAACGATGCTCTCAACGTCAAATGACATAAAATCAACAAACCAAGTTGCCGTAAGTGTCATGGGGGAAAATGAGGTTGTGCCAGAGTTAAATGAAACAAGATCGGAAGACCAGATTGCTGTCAGCATCATATTAGATGATGGTCAGATTGTGCCTGTTGGAAAAGGTGCTGAGGTTTTTATATCAAATTTGAAATTTGTATGGTGCCAATGCGTATTTTGTGAGAAAATGGTACATGTGTAGCATTTCCTACTTGAAGGTCATATTGTGTGGTGTCATCACACATACATACACCAGAATTCTGGCAATTTTCAATTTCAGTTTCATGTAAATTCTGATGCTAAGTAAATGATATGGATAATGAAAACGGATGAAATCTAATTTAAATAATGCATCTAAATCAAAAAGAACTCTGGTGGAGCTTTTGAGCCATATGCCCTCGATTACGTTGTTTATACTAGAACAATAACATTTATGTTAATACAAGGAATTTTAATCATACAATCATTCTATTGGAAATACTTTTTGGCTACAAATAACGATATAACCACGTACAAAAATAGAGGCAGACTGAGGATAGAGGGAGGAAGAAAAGATAATAAAGAAAAGCACCGGGAGAGAGTTTATGATAAATCAATGGGTTTTCAGTAATCAATAAGTCTACAGTAAAAGTTGCTTGTACCGCTTTCAGAAATTGTGAAAGTGCCTTTGAAATTACAGTTAATGCACAAAAGGACATAATAAATTAAGTTAGCTCAAAGAATTGTTCTTTTTTAAATCAGAGAAGGGACACCATAAAGCACGACTGTGATTGGATTTTTGGAAAATTGCATCTCACTTGGGAGAAACGCCACTTATAATAGTGTATTCTTTATTAGCGACGTAGGCCTCCCAGAGGAAGGGATGTAATGAACTAAGGGACTGATTACCTGGGCGAGTTGACCCGCTTGCAGCTCAGATCTAGCNTTTCAGTAATCAATAAGTCTACAGTGTAAGTTGCTTGTACCGCTTTCAGAAATTGTGAAAGTGCCTTTGAAATTACAGTTAATGCACAAAAGGACATAATAAATTAAGTTAGCTCAAAGAATTGTTCTTTTTTAAATCAGAGAAGGGACACCATAAAGCACGACTGTGATTGGATTTTTGGAAAATTGCATCTCACTTGGGAGAAACGCCACTTATAATAGTGTATTCTTTATTAGCGACGTAGGCCTCCCAGAGGAAGGGATGTAATGAACTAAGGGACTGATTACCTGGGCGAGTTGACCCGCTTGCAGCTCAGATCTAGCTCAGCTCTGGGTCGCCAGTGATCCCGATTACATGGGAGGGTTGGCCCGCGTGTAGCTCGGCTCTGGCTCTGAGCCAACCCGGCTAAAACCAAAACGTGGCGTTATTTGATGATTCACATTCGAAGCGCATGCGTGTACAGCGAGTCAACCCGGCGTTGACTCGATTGCTGCGATTATTTTATTTTCATTTCATTTATTCATAGGAGGGTAACCCTTCAACAAAGGCTGATTTACAAGGGACCCTCCTTCAAAAATCTTACAATTTAAAGAATATACTATTAAAATAATTACAATGTATGATTTCAAGATGAAAATCAAAAATACAAAATTGTTCGAATTTACAGAAGAAAAGAAAAATGTAAAAAAGAAACAGTTCCTTAATACAGTAGTTGTTTTAAAACTTCTGAGTTTTACAGCTTGTTTGGACTCAGCTGACAGGCTGTTCCAGAAACATCTTTGACCATTTCCACTTTTGATTAATAGTAACGTTAGGTCAGTAGAATGATTTCGGAGGGTGTGAAGGGAGCCTTGCGAGTTTCTCGAGAAAAGTTCGGTCAAGTATTGAGGAGCAAGACCATTTAATGCCTTAAATACCATTATTTTGGTCTCGGAACCATTCAATTCCTCAATCGTTGGGCAACCAAGACTTTTTATAAGGGGTACGGCTGAGGCATCAAAACGACTACCAGTGATTATTTTAACAGCTCTGTTTTGGAGCTTCTGCAGGCGGCTTTTTTCTGTGGAACTACAGCAACCCCAAAAAGCAACAATGTCGAAAATGCGCTTCCCCAATACTTCTGTACAAATTAATCAAGGACGTCGAAGAGACGAGGGTCTTTGCATATTTCAGAAAACCGATAGCCTTCGAAAATTTTGGCGCGACATATCGAATGTGTTCCTTCCAATCCAGGCTTTGATCAATTTCTACGCCAAGGTATTTTGTCTTCTCAACTACCTTTAAACTACCTTTCTGAATTTTAAGATCCAATTTTCCATTGGATTTTTTGGGAATTCTGCTTAGATTGGGAACAAATGTTAATGGAGTGAGTCTTTGGGACATTTTGCGATATTTTGTTCCTCTTGAACCAAGATTTAAGACTCATGAGATCATTGTTCATAGCCTCATTCAGCCGAGCCAACTCCTCGTCAGCATATTCGGACACAGTGAAGCTCTGAATACCACATGGTAGATCACAATGTAAGCACGGAAGAGAAGGGGACCAAGTCATGGGTCTTGCGGTACACCAAATTCGATGTGATCAATTTCTGAGTCAATTCCACCAACCCGACAGAACTGTTTCTTTTCAAAAGATATGATTCAAGCCATTTTATTTCCCTATGACGAACGCCGTAATGCATTAATTTTTCACAAATGATCTTATGGTCGATAAAAACTGAGCCGACGTGTTACGATTACATGGGAAAGGCCAGCTCGCCTGGCCGTGTTGACCCATTTTCGAAAAATGAGCCAACCCGGCAAAGCGGGTTGGCTCGTTTCATGTAATCGCAAATTGTTTTCATGAAGAATAAGACCGAAGTATTGAGACAGCGCGATGAACCGTAAACGAGCTACAAGCGGATCAACTCGCCCATGTGATCAGGCCCTACGATTTCTTTCCAATAATAGACAAAATCGGGTAAGGTTTGTTTTACCCATGTGACCATACTCTTGGGAAATTTCAGTGTTGTGCTCCTTACTGCTTTCATGGCGCAATTTTTCATTGTGCGAAGTGCGCTCTCTGGTGTAAACAAACCTTAGCCGATTTTGTCTATGCGCAAAGGCTCGTTTGGCGTATACCTCATTTTGGCGTATGCCTACTTTTTCTTGCTAACAATTTCCTCAGTGACCTATTTTGCAAAACCTATATACTATGCAGCAAATTAAAGTACACAAGATGGCTCACACAGCGATACTCCATTATGCTGGTAGTAATGTATGAGGTGTGGGTTGAATGATAATGACACTAAGCCTGCGTTGACACGACACTGCGACAATTTTAAAACGGGATACAATTGTTATGGATAGGGGCCTCCCGTTCACACGCAAACGGCACATTTTGAAAACGGCAGCATTTGAAACTGCAAAATTTGAAACGGTAGTTTAACCGGCACAGCTAAAAAGGGTGATGTCATATGAACATTCGAAAACGATGAAAACAGAGAATTTTTTAACACTTTTAAAGCGAGACTGATTGATTTTGCAGGCGCAATTAACTTTCTTTGTTGTCAAAATCCAGCTTTGTCGCAGGGATTGCAAAGAAGATTAGTACCATTAAATTTTCTATAGTTTTCTAATCGTACCGTTATCTTCTAAACACCAGCTAAAATTTTGATATCGTCAAATTATTTCCCGTTTTCAAAATGTGCCGGTGTACTATGCGTCTCTGTATGGCATGCGTCTCTGCATGGGCTTATCCGGCATCGTGTGAAAGTATAATCTAATAGCATAGGGCTCAGATCTTTCAAATTTTTAAAAAGGTCGGTGTAAAATTCTTTTGCAGTTTTCTTTGAATTGGATGGCTCGAAAGGAACTTATGGTACTTTGCTGTAAATCTGCCGTGGACATTTTTTCTTGATATCTTGATCTTTTTTAATTTGGCGGCAATTTCATTACTTTTGAAAAAATTCATGGAAAATTTTGAAAAAGTTTAAATACTCGTCAATCCTAAACTAATAGAGGAAACATTATATAACCTAAATGAAGGTCTATGAAGTTTATGAAGGTCTACAATATGGTGGCAAGCAAAAATCTGTAGCTTTTCTAGTTTAGGATTTAGAAACTTGATGACTTCATAGCCTCAAATTTAATAAATGCCACCATTTTGAAATTAATCAAGATATCAATAAATTGCCACGGCAGATTTACAACAAAAACTTTAAGTTCCTTCCAAGCCATTTATTTAAAAGAAAACTGAAATAGAATTTTACACCGACCTTTTTAAAGATTTGAGCCCTATGTTTAATCTAATGCTTCCGTATGTTTGTCCCACAGATGCACTCAATACTNATTTAAAAGAAAACTGAAATAGAATTTTACACCGACCTTTTTAAAGATTTGAGCCCTATGTTTAATCTAATGCTTCCGTATGTTTGTCCCACAGATGCACTCAATACTGCAGAAATCACGAAAACAGCTGAAAATGAAATTCAGATGAAAAGAATAGTAAGCACAGCCATGTCACTTGAAGAAGCTAATGATATTTTACGTAAACATGAACAGGAGAATAATTTACATTATGCTACCTACTTCTGCACAAAAGGATTTGGAAACACAGGTCTGTTGAAATTTTTGTTCTATTTTATGGTATGTTATTTACAAAGAGAAGGTACAGATCCTCAATGCTTTCCAGAGCACGTGGAAATCAACCAATGTCATGCTAATCAGCCAATAAGAAGAAAAACACGGTAATTCTTGAAGAATTGAGAAAAGCCTAACGGTAGAATTATAGCGAAATAGCTAAAGAAAATGTTAAGCCATTCAGTTCAAATAAATAGGTCATACCGGTTGTCCAAAAAAATGTATACTGATTTGGTTGACTCCAGCGCTGTGAATTTAGCTTCAACCACTGTCTAATCACTCTAAAAATGTTCCTTGATAGTTAACTTGAACATAGATACCTCGTTTGTTGGTATTGGTATTTTGGGAGCAGAGCAGCCATGTTAATCTTAAAAGCTCAAATTTGCCTCTTCCTGCAAACCAGAGCTTTAGCCTTTTGGCCTAAGCAATTCTAAAGGCACAGCGTATAAATCAACGATAACTTTGATACAATTTGAACAATATTAGATCTTGTGTCATTCTGTTTTCCAGAAGTCATTCCCCAGTCACCCATTGGGAAGTTTCTTAATTTTTCATTAATTTCAGTTCTTAATTTCGATGTGCTTCAGGAATTTGCTTAGGCCAAAAGGCCAAAGCTCTGGTTTGCATGTGGACACAAATTTGAGCTATCAAGATTGATATTTCTGCTCTTAAAGCCCAAATACCAACAAACGAAGTATCTATGTTCAAGTTAACTATTGAGGAACATTTTGAGAGTGATTAGTCATTGATTAAATCTAAATTCACATCGCTGGAGTCAACCAAATTTGTATACATTTTTTGGGACACTCGGTAGAATTTTGCACCTACCTTTTTAAAGATTTGGAACCTATGCTGCGCGAAAGTAGCTCATGATTTATCATTATTTTGTAGATTTCTACGAGAAAAAGCACAAGGTGTATTGGAATGATGCAGATACACCTTTTACGGGAATACCATTCACCATAGTCGGCCATAAATCGCTAGATTGTGAATATGGAATGAATCGTAACACAACAAGATTTAAATCCATAATAGAGAAAAAAGATACTCCTCTCCATCGGCGAGGATATCGTCCTACTAAAAAGCACGAATGTCCTGCGAAAGTGGTCATGAAGGAAATCGTTGAATTCCATGATGTAAAGGTAAGATGTACTGTTAGACTGCGTTCACACGATGCCGGCACAATTTGAAAACAGTGAAAAATGTGACAGACAGGCCTCTCATTCACACGAAAACGGTACAGTTATTGCGGGCAGATTTTTAAAGCAGTAGACTTTGAAAACGGAGTTCTAACCGGCACATTCTGAAAACGGCATCGTGTGAACACTCAAAAACGATGAAAACGGAGCATTCAGCGCTTTCGAGATGAGGCTGATTGATTCTTTAGGTTTAGATAAATCTTATTACAGTAAAAATCTAGCCTCTGTGTCGCTGAGATTGACTAGAGATTTGTAGCGTTGAATTTCCTACCTCTTTCAAATTGTGCCAGTAATGTGTGAACGTAGTTTGAAACCTGTGACATTTCGTCATCGTTATCACTTCTACCACCACCTGGTGAATAAAAAACAACCCCCGTTTGAAATGCTACTGCTTCCTGGATATCAAGGCAGTAATATTGGCAAATTTATCATTTAATGGTGGATCTCAGGGGGTGGACATGTGCAAATCCATTTCGAAGATTTACCTGATTGAA
Organism: Aurelia aurita complex sp. Pacific; assembly: GCA_004194395.1. Lineage (NCBI taxonomy): Eukaryota > Metazoa > Cnidaria > Scyphozoa > Semaeostomeae > Ulmaridae > Aurelia > Aurelia aurita complex sp. Pacific. The sequence continues at coordinate 34,633 of REGL01001112.1, read as the reverse complement.
ATCGGCTGCTCCTCCGTTCTGAAATTATGGGGGATTTTTCCAAGAAAGCTCCTTCAAGAAATCTTCAAAACATGCCAAAAATAACGAACGAATTTTCTGCCTGACAGCAATGGTTTTTACCTGCTTTAGCACGTGTTATCCCTTTAGGAGGATAAAGGTGTCATCCCTGGAAGCATAAAGACGTCAGGGGTGGAAAACATTTTTCTCTTTCTTGGAACGCAGGTAGAAAATGAAAAATTTTCTGCACACCAAATGTTGTTGTAGATTTATTTTAATTCAATTTTAACCGAATTTTTTGGAACAATCTACTGTCCGAATGTTTGGGTGTGTGAGTTTGGATGCCGGTTGGGGTGTCTCCGGGATTGGCGGTGTTATGGCCACAAACAAGGTTACCAAACATTTACCAAACATTTACCAAACATTTACCAAACATTACCAAACAAGAAGTAAATAAAACAGCTAGTTTAGAACTAATCACCAGAATTCTAAGCAGGAAAAATATGGTTTAGATATAATTTTTTTAACAACTTAGAATGCATAGACCATAACATGGCTCAAGAGGAATCAATTTTCTTATCTGCAAGTTTATCATACAATCGTAATATAACTGAACAGGCATATTCCTCTTAACTCAAAATAGCCAAAAGCTATTTGTACAAAATGTGTTACATGTTAATAATGCAAAATCTATGCCATTTAAGAGAAAACTGAAAATTAAAACTAAGATAAACTTTTCTGAAGTTTTGCTTTTTAACGTTTTAGTTTTGTTTGCGAAATTGTGAATTTCTGAAAACTTTTGTGTCTCCAAAAAACGAAAATTCGTATAATGATGTATAAAAATATCACTTGACCCAGACTCTTTGCAGAATAGTTAAAAGGTCTTTTCCATACTCAAAAAATACTCAGAACATGCCTGTCATTAACATAGGAGAGTTCCTCCCCTAGGGATGGGAGGGGGGAGTTGGTACCCACACCCATCCATACTGCTGACTGTTTTCATCAAACCTCCTAACAGATTAAAAGTGATACACAATGGCAAAGAAAAATCGGTTCATGCAAAGTACGGACAATGTTGAAAGAGAAAACAGTAAAATCATTCGGCCGGAGATATCTCCTTACAATTACGGACTCATCAGAGCATAAATTCCACCCTATTCGTCAACCAAAGGTTTGTTCAAACTTCATAATTATTTACGATGATATTTTCTCTCAGATTAAAGGTGATTCCAAATGGCAAAAGAATTATGGTTCAACCAAACTGAGAACGAGATTAAAGGAGAAATCAGTTGAATCATATTGTCGTAAAATTGTCATTGCTATTCCGGAGGTATCTGTACATAAGTACCATCCTGTTCCAGAATTGAAGGTTTGTTCGTGATGCTTTACATGATTTCTTGGGGTATTTTTTATTGGTACCAACAGAACTTTTACCTATTCTACAAATGATCCTGGATCGAGCGTTATTTTTATAATACGCGAGGTTCGATCGAGTGGCGTTAGAGCTGCTATAACTATTGTACACATTCGAAATTTCTACAAAATGAAGCAAAATATCGTGCTGTTCAGATTTTTTTCAGAATAGCTTGGAGGTCGAGTCTAAAAACGGCCTGGGGAGAGAGGTGGTAACCACCATATATACTAATACGAGATGTGCCATTTTTGGGGGTTTCTTTTTTCAGGCTGAAAATAAATTTTTTTGGGTGTCATTTTTGGTAAGATCACAAATAGACATAAACTTTGGGGCGTCATTTTAGAAGAATAACGCTTCAGGGTATTAAATTTGATCTAATTTCAGATACTTAGTTAGAATTTTGAATTTTTGTCACAATTTTAGGGTATCTAGTTTGAATGGCCCGTCAATCTTGGGGTATGGTTTAGAAAAATTCATAAATTTTAGCTTGTAATTTTGCAATTCAAAATGGCACACCGCCGCCATCCGCCTGTTGAAGTTACCCCCCCCCCCCCCGCCGGGGAAACGGTAGACTTGGTAGACTTCGAATTTGTGTTTGATTGACTCCGAATTTCTCACAGCGGTAGGTTTGGTCGATTGAAAGGCCTTCTGAACCTTGTACTCCAAAAGACAGAATGTTTGGCAGACTTCGGAGTCTCGTGTCCACTGGCGAATCTACGTCTTTGTCATGGTGAATCCAAGCCTGGCTGTCTTAAAGATTTCTGGGTTTGATTGAGAAATTTATTTTTTCCATTCCTGTGAAGCCCACTGTTTTCAGAATTTGGCATGCTTGGAATTACTAGTCAAACACACCCTTGGGTGCCCCAAAAGAACTTCATGCATTTGAAAATTCGTCTTTTTTTTGCTATACAGACCATATCGGGTGAGTACAAGAAATTTAGGTGTTTTCAAAGTCGGTGACTCGCAAACTATTTCCCAGACTGCTATTACATATCAGATCAAATGAGGGAATCTACCAGGCGTCCCAAAAAAGTACTCCAGTTTGAAAAATCATCAAGATTTTATTATAAGGCCAATCCTGAAATTTCTTTCTTTGGCAAATAGATCGAAGACCAAATTATTTTTCAAGGCATAGTTGATCTTGTGATTGACTTTAAATTTCGTAAATTTAACTCTTTTCAGGGCTGCCTGGTTTTAAAGCATACTGCAAAACAGCACAGATGATTATCAGATTAATTTCTTTTTGTATATCAAGCTTTTGGTTTGGTCGTAAATGTCAGAAAGAAACGCCAACTGTTATGTTGTAGACTTGAAGGACAATGAAAAATCTCAATTTCGTTGCTCTTAGACAAGAATTAACCATGTTGCTCAAAGAGTATAGCTCAGAATGAGGTTTTCCAATGCGTTATTTAGTCTATGAACAACGAGGAAATGAAAGAATTACGTAGACTTATTACAATTCGTCCCAGTTTTCGCTCGCAATTATTTACTTCTCTATTGAGTAGAATTACTTATTAAATCACAGGAAGCCCACATTACAGTTGATTCAAAAAATGTTTCAAAAATATTTTATTCAAAAGAAAATACTTTCCCTTTCGTCACTATAGCGTGTGTTGTTTTCTTACGCCTTTCCAGTTTGTTATTTGTGAAATAAATACAGCACTTTTTGAGAGAGCACAAAGGCGTAAGAAAACGACATACGCTATAGTGACGAAAGGGAAGGTATTTTCTTTTAAATACAATATTTTTGAAACATTTTTTGAATTAACTGTAATGTGGGCTTCCTTTTGATCAAATTGAATGGCATTGCTCGAGTTGAGCGAAAAGGTCAACATCAAATATAGAAAATGAATCAAATTTACGACGAAGTGTAATCAGTCTAAGAATTAAGTATCACTGCAAAGTTGATGGAATTGCGCGTTGGCGTTTAGTTTGTAGAAATACAGTATTTTGAGCAGCAAACAGCGACTTTCAGTAGTTTGCTTAGACATTTTGAATTTGCCGCCAAAGCTAAGGAACCAATTAGATCGCACAAATATGCAAGCAAACTTCAAAAGGAGGCTCGCAGAATGTTAAGGTGGCTCGTCTCTCATCTATTGCCACGTTTTTACTTCCACAACAACAAGGCCACAAGAAGGATAAATGTTACGTTGAACGCATAAAAAGTTAGAAATTCCAGAGAGGGAGGACGTTGTTCCTCTGGAAACCAACAGATTTTGCAATATGATGGAAGAAGAAGATGATTTTGATTTGCCAGCAACTCCTGATATGGATGACGTGGACAAAACCTTCCCTGCAAATGATGGGCCTACTTTAATGGTGGCTGGCGCATCCTCTCAAAATGCTGTGAATAAATCGACGGTTACTGACGATAAACCGGAAAAAGAAGGCGTAAATACTGTTCAGGCAGATCCTGCCACGAAAGACGTAAAATCTGAGGCAATAACAAGGCAAGAAATAATGAAGGACACCCAAAAAAGCGAGCCTGAAAATTTAGGCCTATCCAAACAAACTGATGAAAAGGCCTCTCTCTCAGAACCTTCTCAAAGTCCTGGAAAAGATACTGATGACAAAAGAAAAGAACTTTTTGGTGATACACAAGAGACTGACAGTTTTGGTATGGTAGATTCTGGCAAACATACGGACAGTTTGCCAACTGCATCAGGACTTTTTGGGAACAGTGGTGATACGAAAGATTTATTTGGTTCAAATGGAGTTAGTGATTCATTTGGCATTGTTGCTAAAACTGAAAGTGAATTTATGAGAACAGAACAGAATGTAACAAATCAATCAACATTTGATTCAGCCTTTGGGAATTTGAGTATAGGAGAGACAACTGTAGGGAGTAATTTGGGAATACAGCAAGCACCATGTATGCCTCCTGCAGCTGCAAACAGTATTATTTTTACAAAATCAGTGGTAAATTGCCACAATGAAGGGACACAGCCAGCTCAAAGCCAAGGAGTTTTCAGTATCCAGTCACCAGCAGCAAATTCAATTTTTCCACCAGTTTCAACAAATATCAGTCCTATAGCAAATGCTCCATATCAGCAACAAACTTTGCCATCCACCAATGTAACACAAAGTTCAATGAGTCCACTATCCCAGCAAAGCCAAATGCCGCTGTTCTATAATCCACAGCAATTTCAACAACAGCAACAAAGTATTTTGCCAACTCAAAATAACGTTAATCAACCAAACACACAGCAGAGCCTTGCCCAGACAACTTACGCCCAGTTTCCTATCACAACATATGCTGAGAACATGTTGCCCACCCCTAATACTGCTGATGTTGGAAATAGCTATATGTACACATCTCCAATTGCAAGTGTCATTCCTGGCTATGATACAACCAAGAAGCAACCTGCACAGTTGTCCCAGCCAGCAAATCATCTCCAAGGAATGCAGAATAATGCAGCCCAAAATCAACCCCCACAACTACCTCATCCATCTAATTATCTTGCAGGAATGCAGAATAACGAAGCCCAAAATATACCCCCACAAATACCCCAACCATCTAATCATTTCCCAGGAATGCAGAATTCCCAACAAAATACAAAACAAACTTCAGGGTTGTTTGTACCTGATTTGTATGGTGGAACAAGTGTCTCAAAGCCAAGCCAAGTTAACATATTTACACCTGATGCCCCAACATTGAACATTGAGACACAAACATACAACCCAGGAAGCATGACACAAATGAATTACAATACACCAAATCCATATCAGAATGCACAGCAGCAAAACAACCCATATGGTATGACAAATATGGAGCAAATCCCCTTGTCCAACCAACCAGATTTCTATCATAATGCAGATGACCCTGGATTTTGGCAGTGGGTGAAAAGTCAGGATTGGGGTGAAGAGGCTCAGAGAATTGGGAAGCAAATTTTGCAGAAAACAAAAGTAAGGATTTTGAAATTTGTTCACATTTCTTGCTATTTTCTTTACTAGGTTCCAAAGCCAAATGCATCTGATTCAAAACAATCAAAAAGGAAACTTTTAAACCCAAATAGTATTCCAAAGAAGCGAAAAGTAAAGAAAAAGGTAATTTGTAGCCAGATAATATGAAATTCTACTGCACTGTATTGTATGTTTACAGTATATAGTAAAAGCCTTGCACATATTAACATGCTTTCCTGCCTATAAGAGTTCTTGTTTAGAAAATGTACAGTCTTTTATATGGCTCAAGAATTCTTATCATAATTTAGAAAATTCTTGTCATGTTAATGTGCGCAAGTGTGAAATGTTGTAAGATGTCAGGTTCACAGCCAGATTGAGTACCACCAACCCAAAGCTATATTCTGGACCTTGTTTATTTTGAGCTCTTTGATAAACTACCTGTAGCAGTTTTTTCAATAAATCATTACAGTATTTATTAACTAATTTTTCCAGTGCTCTGAAAACTGTTTTAAAAAGTTCAAAAATGCACATACGTATTTGGCCCTTCAGCTATCAAGCAAAGTTTTAATCATTTAATTCTAAGTAATAGGGCAGAGAGGGGGCAAAATGAATCAAAGTTGGGCAGAATGGGTCACTTCATTTTTTTTTTCATTAAATTGAGGCAAAGACTTTGTAAAACCATGATTTACGTGAAGATACATGTCAGTGTTTAGGAAAGAACATTATTCGCTTCAGCTAAATATAACAAACAAAATCCACAAGTTTCTCAATGCCCCATTAAAGTGAATGACCTATGAGCTATATGGTGCCCATCTATGAATATGACAAAGGTACATCTAAACACACCGTTATTGTTTCTTTGGCTTTCCTTTTTTTGCCACACATTTAATTGTCAATTACAATAGACTGTTTATAGACCTATGGGATATCATCTTTTTAACCCAGTTTGTTCACTTCAATTCTCACTCATTTTGCGCAACCTTGACCTACTTTGCCTGACAAGCTTTTTCGGCACTTCCAAATTCTAGGAGTATGGGAGTTATTATGGATAATGAAATGATAAGGCAATATGACAAGCTCTAAAGAGGGCTGAAGAGAACTTCTTTCAATCGCATTTAAAAATTCATGTCCCATCATTTCAGTCATATAATTCTTCCTTCATACTTGCCCCTCTCTTTCTCCAGTACACATTAGAATGGGTTGGAACCACTGTTTATGATGGAGCTACTAAAGGACGTGTGAAGAAGGTAAACCATTACATGCACCTCCCACTATTTCATCCAGTTTCACATAATTTTTCGTCATTGCATAACTCAGCATTCAACTTTCATGTTACCCACTACTTCTTCCCATCCATAGATTGGTAAAGCTTCTAAGGCTGTTTTCGTGTTTACAAGTTTTAGGTTCCTCTTATGCTGTCAGTTGTCTACCATGAAGCATTCATGTTTCTTCATCAAAGTCAAAAAGTTTCTTGTGACACCACTTTTTGTCTTACTGTGTAGTGAATCATTTTAGCTAAGCAAAATTTGTTTTCTCATAAATACTGCTATCAGAAGATCTACAGTATTTAATAGTTTCAGTCCAGTGGAATAGTGCAGTGCTTAAAAATTTCCCAAGGCCGCTTTTCAAATAGAATTTTTTCTTCGACGCTGCAATGTCATGTAATTTTGAAAGATCATCAATGGAAAGCGTTGCTGGTGCAATTTTGTTCTGTTCCAATGGAAATGGTGAAGAAGAACGGATGACATAGTTGGTCGAAAATAAGTAAAAGATTTTAGAGAGGTCGTTTTTAATTTGGTGACTCCGGAGATGTACGCAGTTTAATTTTCTCCTTTTGAATTTTATCTGACGATTTGCCTGGATCGTTTTGATGTGGAAATATTGCTTCGTGTAAAAGCAAATTTGCCAGGAGTCTATCGTGTTTTTACTCCAGAATACATTTGTTTCGTAAGTTGAAACTACGTCACTGAACTGACAAGCTAGATCTGAAGAAACGTAACAGACATTTCTTGGTTTAACCATTACATTGTAATTTTGCATGATTGTAATTTTGCACTAAGTTCACACATGATTCTATCAAATATCTATGCCATTGGTACCTGCTCAATATCGCACGAATTCCATCACACTTAGCAGCTTACACTATTGCACAAGACTTGTATTTTGTCTCAATTTTATGTTAAAAACATCAGTGAAGTGACACGAGTTCCATTTTGTCACAAGGTGTTCCAGATTTTCCATCTACATATATCAGTAAGTGCCAGATATTTTCTTTCCAGTGTGATCTTTACAATTTAACCTAATTCCAGAAATTGTTATTCAAAACTGTACACCAAACATTCATGGATCTGTAGAACCACAATCAATTGTTCACTCTAGTTCATGGTATCAACCATCATCTTCAACTGTTCATCGAGAAATTCTGAACCATTATGCACACCCTTTTTCATTGTTATTGTTGTTCATCCCCATCAACGCTGAAAGGACACACTGGCTGACATTCAAAGGGCCATTCTCAGAAAAGAGCCGTTGTATCATGGATACAATTTGTTCTTTCTGAGGAATAGGGTGTAAATGATTCCCTGGGGAAATATTCAGCACATGCACGTATTGGGAGTTGCCTTGTGAAACAAAAAATTTTCTCTTAGGCCATGTTACAAAAATTGCTTGTGTGACGAGCAGAACTTGTTTCATTGCTAAGCGACTTTTTCTTGTCATGCAATGTTTTGCGATGCTTGATAGTCAAAAGGCTGAAGTATTTTTATGTGACTGTTTATATATTTTCATTTTCATCATGTTTACACACAGGAGGCCGTTTCAAACTTTACAATATTATTAATTAACTAAAAAGAAATTGATTAAAAATTACAAAAATATTGATCTTTGCTCATAGAAAATAGGTAAATTTGAATGTAGGAAAATCCTTGATTTTGCAAAGTGCTTGAAAAGAACATGAAATCTTCAATCAAATCGTACAGAATCGTGAGGGATCAATCCGAAAATTGATCGATCAACTCTCGGTACGGTGAAATCCCTTAAATAGCCGCCAGTTGTGGAAAAACAGCCGCCGAAAAATCAGCACTGGAAAACATAGGGCTCAAATCTTTAAAAAGCTCGGTGTAAAATTCTATTACGGTTTCCCTCGAATTAAATGGTTTGGAAGGAACTTTGCATTTTTTACTGTAAATCTGCCGTGGCAATTTGTTGATATCTTGATTAGTTTCAAAATGGCGGCATTTATCAAATTTGAGGCTATGACGTCATCAAATTTCTAAATCCTAAACCAGAAAAGATACTGATTTCTGCTTTTCACCATATTGTAGGCCTTTATAAATTATGGTTTTCTTGGAAGTTATATGATTTTTCCTCCTTTGGTTTAGGATTTACGATGATTTAGATGTTTTCAAAATTTTCCATCAATTTTTTCAAAAATCATTAAGTTGCCGTCATTTTGAAAACAAATCAAGACATCAACAAATTTCCACGGCAGATTTACAGCAAAGTACCATAAGTTCCTTTCAAGCCATTCAATTCAAAGAAAAATGGAATA
>REGL01001111.1:78618-96815 GCA_004194395.1 Aurelia aurita complex sp. Pacific | reverse complement strand
CTAACACTGCAGACACTAAAAATCACGAAGGAAAGACTTCTTAGACGATAAACACGCTAAAACCAGTCGTTTTCGCTCGGTTTTCGCAGTGTGGAAAAGTCGTTATACTGAAGATCACGCCTATATTTGAAGCTCCAAATCCGTGAGCACCATATATGAAGTGAGATTAAGGGCAAAATTAAAAGTTAAATCAAAGACATTTTGACATCCAAACATACAAAATGATATTCAAACATGCAATTTGACAAGACAATCTCTAATGTAAAAGGCAATTTAACATCTAAAACGCATTTCGATATGACAATACGATATGCCATTTCGATATGACAAAACGATATGACAAAGCGAGATCACAAAACGACATGACAAAACGAGATGACAAAACGAGATGACAAAGCGAGATCACAAAACGAGATGACAAAACGATATGCTAAAACGATAAGCCATTTCGATATGCCAATACGATATGCCATTTTGATATGCTAAAACGATAAGCCATTTCGATATGACAAAACGATATGACAAAACGAGATGACAAAACGATAACCCATTCGATATGCTAAATCAGAATTTGAAATGATATTGCGTAATGTTTAAATCTGAAATCATGCAACCCCTAAGTGATAGGCCAAAATCTACATCCGAAAATGTCAGAGCACTGGGAATAGAATTAGGCTCTCGGACGCAAAGGAGTAGTCGGGCAAGTTCTTTGAGAAAACTAACAATAGAAGCAATACTTCACTAAAGGGGAAGCCCTGAAGGCAGTTTTTCCCAGGGACGTCTGAATGAGAAGTAAATGCTCTGTTTTTGTAGAAACATATGAAATGATGCATTGAGATCACTATCATTTTCTATGCGTAGCTATACATTAAATTTTCCAGTGCGCTGCACCCATGAAGACAATCATTGCTTTGTGGGCTTGGTGCATACCATTTTCAAAACAGAAGGTACCTTCATTTAGCAGACGAGGGTAAAAGTTTTTGTTTTTAATCTTTTTCATGATCGATAAATGTCGCAGAAATATTTTTTCTCTCTCTTGCTCTATTTCCTAATGCAATATGGCCAATTTTAACGCATTGGGAAAATAAAAAAAGTCAAAGCATTGAAAGATACTGCTATTCTGAGGAAAAACAGCTGCCGTATTCCTTACTTGCCCCCGGATTTCAATGACAGAATATTTTCAGAACCATCCACTTTGTAACTGCATAGACCGACACGTGTGATACAGTAAAGGCCCGCACATAAGAACGTTCATTTATTAAAAACCTACAGCCTGAAATCATACATCCGCAAGAGCTGTAACATCCAACTTGGCCAGAACGGAAGATTTTGTGATGTCCTCTTCGATAACCATTGCTCCGCTCCCATTCCTTTATCCAATTCTGCTCTCATCTAATGTCAACAAATGAGCTCCCGAGAATATTTTGTGTTGATTTTATGATTTTGGTATGGATAGATAGATAATTTAATGGAGATCACGAATTTCAATGTTGGCAATTTCAAATATCACTTTAATGGGCGTGACGTCACGATGACGTATGTCAAAATTGACGTACCATTGTATTTGCAAAAGACACTATTTATAGACGTCTGCAGTATCTTAAATGCTTTAAATGTACTGAAATAATGTAGTATTCTTCGTCCTTTTGTTTTGCACATATTAGTTATATATTTCATGACGTCATAATGACGTCATAGTGACGTCATGCCTGAAAACATGCTTGAGTTTAGTAACACATACAAAATGAGGCTAACGGCCAAGAACACGAATATCAACGAACTTTATGGGACTAAGATGACTAAATAAGCAGTAAATAAGCCATCTATGTTATAAATCGTTGTCACTGTCAGAGTCGCTGACATCAATGAGATCTTCTTCACGATCAGTGTTTTCACAATTTAAACAGTTGCACACGTTACTGCATGTCAAGGCGTTTCTTATGCAAGCGCACTTTGCACCAGTGCATCCTCGTTTGCAATTGCAACTCAGCAATTCGAGTATATCGTCTGGTGACACTGGCTGCTTTGAAGTAACTGGGACATAGTGTCCTTCCATTGACTCCAAACCACTTGTCTCATCAATCTCAGTGACTATCTGCATCGCTACATTGCTTTGACGCCAAATGTTGCTCTGGAAGTTTGCTCTTCGCACGTGTTCTTCGAATGCGGCTCTTGTTGGTGGAAGTCTTTCAACCTTTCCAGGAAACTTCTTGAACAAATGCCATCGAACATCAGCTAATGTCGCTCCTACAAAGATGATTAATTGTAAAATTACTTGAGGACAATCAGGGATGGAAAGCAAGCAAACTATGACTTTTGGTGTGAATTAGAAACAAAAAAATAAAACCACACTATCCAAGTTTCAATGTGACAAGTTTTGAAATAAACGTAGTTAAAATCTCGTTTATCTACTCATGGCGTGCACATGCCTATGCAGAATTATTCTAATTACCTTTAATTGCTGGACAATAAACATTGCAAGTAAACATTTCCAGTTGATCCAAAACAGCATCATTAATCTCATGTGATGCACCCAAGCTGACAAATGCCTCTATTATGTTGGCATCGGCCTTTGCGAAATGTTTCCACCAAGACAACTTTCCTTTTCCAGTAAACTTTCCAGTGGTATCGCATCCAGTGAATGCATGGAAACCAGCAAGTGCCTTTGACTTAATGGACCCAATCGTGTCAGCAATTTTCTTGATGCAGATTATCTTTTCTGTTGTCAAACGCTGGTAAGTTGTTGCTGACAGTTGCTCATGAAACGTGCACAATATCATGAAGACGTCTGTATCTGGTGAAAACACAACGATTCTGTGATTTTTGGGTTGAATTCTCGTTGCCTCAATGGCGTGCTGCAGGACCATAAGCGTATCTGCTTCTTCGTGGTTATTCAGGCTGTGCGATTCGATGTTTCCTTGAGTTTTTCCATCCGAAGACACTAGGTACTGAAATGGCGTAATACTAGATACATCATGAAATGCTCTTCTAGCCTCCTCAGCAACGTATGTGACAAAGTCACACTTGGTCTCATTGTGGGCCAAGAATTGCTTCAAGGTCCCTTTTATCTTTGTTGAGTCCTCTACTCTGTCCTTCAACTGAGCTACTTCTCCCCTACGAAGATTTCGAGTGGATTCTTTCAAAGATTTTTCACGATAGGTATCAAAAACAAGCCTCACATTCTGACTTCCAGCTGCTAGCATCCTACATCGTTGGACGAACTCTTTTGCGAAATCTTTGCAAGTTTCAATATTTCTTCCTTTCACATTTATCGACTGAACAACAACCATTGCATCTATCACGCAAGTACTCATTGCATTTTGTTCTTCTTCCAGTACACCTTCTGCATCTTCTGTGTTGGCCGTTTCCAAGCATTCGATGATTGCATTCATTAATTTTGATTTGCCCTCATGGCCAGGTATCAGAGTTCCATCCATCTTCGTCAAACTTCGAGGTACCAAAGACAGCTCGTAGTGTCCAGTAACCTCTTTCATGTCTTAGCCTCTCTGAGATTGCGCAACCAAAGCAAATCTGCTGAAAAGTTACCTCTCCTCTCGCAACTCAATAATTCTATCCTTGCTCTTGATCTTTACTTTCTTATTTAGCAATGTGAAATTCGGCAACTTGGCTAGCTTTATGGGTGCCCAAATGCTAACGGTGCTGTTGACCTGCAATCTTTCCTTAACAAATTCTTCATTGAGAGCCTGCCCTATCTTTTCAACGCCTAACATTTGATCATGTGTGGCTGGTGGCATGAATGCATTTGACATCAAATTGAAGATATAATCTTCCTTAAGATCTTCAAAAATTGCTGACTTTTCTTTGAGTACAGCAAGAAGCTTGGTGTGCATCTCCCTGTGACGATTTGTTGCAGCTTTGCTGTCCAGATGATGCCGCTTTCGGGAAGCAGATATTGACTTGACGTCTTGGACGATATTCGCTAGCAGTGGTGCTGTGAGGAAAAATTTAAAAATTAAACGAGACTTACCTGTAAGTTGAAGTTTGATTGGAATTCTTCTCTATGATCAGCAGGAACGGAGGAATCACATGAGAAGCGAGCGCATGCGCCACTGGTCATACTTAAAAGTGAATGATCACAGGCCTAAATGTTGAGCAGACAGGAACGAAGGAATCAAGCCGGGTNAATCGCAGTCTGGCATTCTCATTATTTGCTATGCCAACCAATCCCCCTTCGATTTTCAGCGTTTTGATGGCTTGTTCGCCACCATGGTCAACTCCGATTCCTGTGAAAGGGATCTGAGACTTCTGCACACAAAATTCGCCATTCATAAAGGCCTCCCAGATTTGTGGATCAGTTTCCTTGAGGGCACACATGTTTGCAATGTATACTGGCATGAGTCTTCGGTACTTGGTACGATCTATGCTGCAGTGATCCATCTTGCAATAGTTGCTTACTTGATTCGAGGTGCAACAACTAGTCCCTGTTCCTTGACGCATACACAAATGACTGTAGCCGCTCTACCATTCTCATATATATGAATAATATCTGTGCCATTTTCTTTTCCTTACGATTTTCTTCAAATTGCTTCATTGCACGAAAGAGGCTAGCATTTCCAATAAATGATGAAACAGCAGCATTCGTAGCCTTGACTTCCTCTTCGTTGCCAGATTCAAATGCTTGTTTTAGATCACGAAGCAGAACATAGGCAGATCCGCATGGTCCTGCAAAAAGCGAAGGTTGCTCTTTTCTTAAAGCCTCGAAATAAAGCTTATATAGAGCCGTCACTGTGATTTCATGAGCTGTGATTGCTCTCTTCATGTGACTGCAGGTCAGAATTCGCTTCACAACGACAGGGCCAAACACATCAGCTTGGATCCATGCCTCGTCTATGCCTGAATTGTCGATGAAGTGGCCTATTGCTCGGAGGTGCGCAAACACAGCATGCAGTTCACCAAGCCTCAGGACGAATTTATTTCTCATAGCGTCATCTGATTGTACCAGCTGTAAAGCTCTAAAATATAGATCGAGATCGAGAGTTATAACGGTTTTCCCAATAGTAGTATCTGTCCATGTGTGAATGTGTTGTGCATACTTAAGTGCTGTGTAGATTGACGAATGATCAATGGACGGCCCTGGTATCAGCGGAAAACGGAGAATGCGAGTCTCGTATGGATCCTCTCCAACAATTCTAGACTGAAATGCACTCCAGGGTGGCATGAATGTAGTTGCAGACTCGCTGTTTAGCACTTCTTGATATGTGCTGTCTTCTTGCTCATTATACATCTTGTTGGTATCATATACAAAGAGCTTGCATTTCTTTGAGCTATTCTGTTGAGTCTCTTCCAGATCGATGTTGATTTCTGTGTAAACACTAGTCCATAAATCTTCTGTCTCCTCGCAACCAAGCAACGATTGACTTAACAACCACGGCAGGGACTTTTCCTTTACCAAAGCTGCATTGTCAAGAGCTGGTGAAACAGGTTGTCCTGCACTTCTTTCGGGTAACTGGAACTTCGTTAACTTAGGAGCATTGCAAAACTTTTTCTCGTTGTAAGAATTCTTCTTGAGAGTTTGAGATGTGCAACTTTGATCAACATTGAGTGAATGAATTGGAAAATCGGATGCTTTCCTTTGAAATCCAGACATCATTAGTGTGTCAACTGTCGACTTGCCATCCAAGGCATCAGTCTTGAAAACAGCATTATCGATGTGGAAGCATGCCAGGATAGATTTTTGTGTGCCTGGAGGTACGAAATATCCGCCATGTGCACTGGCATTATCAAGTACTGCATTCCCAAGGGCTGTCTCCCAGTTGAGGCATTGCTTATTGCTAATGGTCATGTCTAGTCCATGGAGCATGTCAACAACGGCTTTCTGCCTTTCATGCTGTCGGACTGCTAAACCAAGAATGGTTGCTTGCTTGTTGGCAGACTTGTTCTTGAAGTGTGTTTTTTCTGCATTAACTGGGGTGTAGGCAACCTGTCGAGCTGTTTTCACTGAGTAAAGCATCTGGTTTCCAATTGTGATCGAGGATCGGTCAACAATATCATTTTGCTTTCCATGGAGATTACCTTTGCCTGCCAAAAACCATCTTAAGAACATAAGGAGCTTTGGAGGAACTCCGCTCTCTTCTATTGATGTACTGCCATCAAAATTACTTGCATGCTCTGAATTGAAATCAAGAGCCTCTTTTCTAAGGATGCTGGCAGAACTCCAAAGTGCTTCTACTTCTACATCGTCTGCGATTTCTTCTTCCTCCTCTCCCTCTTCTTCGTACATTGCTATTTCAACAGCAGACCTCACCACTTCTAAATACTGATGACGTCTGATCAAGCGATCTGGTTCATTGCGGCGTAATGCTTGTGAAAATTCAACGTCAGGGATTTCTTCTGTCACAAGTTGTCTCAGCTGTTTCTTTTGCACTTTTACATCACGTTCGTCTTGACACCCAAGGCCAGCTAGCAGAGATGTGTAGATTTCAAGCAGATCATTTGTTGTTATAATCGTGCCTCTGCGAGACTGGACGTCTACTATCTGGATCAGTTCGAACTTGACCAGAGATTTTATGACTTCTTCTCTCGTCCTTGCCTTTGCTTCTTGTGCTGACCCTTACAACATTCTTCACCCAACACGATCTGTGATATTTCAGATCTGCAGCACGAGCATCAACCTCAATAGTGCTGAGTCTGATTTTCAATGCATCATTTGGATGTCTCGCAATAGCATCTCGTAGCTTCTGGTCAGCATTACTTGTACATATTTTGTGCAATGGTTCATTTTTGACTTGTTGGCAAAAGAAGCACTCTCTTTTTTTCAGTGGTTCCGTAAAAGATCGCGTTTTTCTTGTGATGCTTGGATTTTCTTCCCCGTCTGTATTTGATTGGAGGTTGATAGTTTTCAATTTTTTAACGGTTCGTACCCTCAATCGTTCAAAGTTCGTTTTATTTGTGATTTCTTGATAACAAGATCGGTGATATTTTGAATCAAGGTTTGTTAAATGCTCAGCTGTACAGCTACCAATTCTGTCTTGAATCTCCATACATTTTGGATCACCAATATCTGCCCTTTGTGAAATGTACTTTGCAAGGTTGTCTAATGAATCAAAATGGGAACTCTTGATGAAAAGAACACCAGGTCGATCACTGTCGCAAATGATGCACTTGTCTGGTTTCCTGCCATTATCGATAGGATTGATATCAAATTCCATTGCTGACCTCGCTGTTGGAAGGAAAAATGCAAGTAGATGCCAGCCAAATTGAAAAAAATGAACATTAAACGGGGATGAGAATATTTTCTGGTGTAGACTAATAGCAATGTTATCTTAGAATAATATCCAAAAGGATACGAAAAACTTTTCTTTTCGACCAGCTTAGTCTAAGAAGTATAAGTTTGATTTTGTTTAGGCCTATTCATAAATTCAAAGATTTGCCATAAAATGATGTAGAGAAAATAGCTCACCTGAACAGAAGAAGCGACACAACTGAGTATCATGGTCTTGCTTTCTACCAACGAACACCGGCGATTATGAACGAATTTTCTCGAGATAATATCATCGGTGTATGAAATGTTCCAATGTTATGAAATTAAACGATTCGAGAATGCGAGAATGAAATACCGAATGAATGAAATTCATGCAGACGACAAGTCACGTGACATTGTCAATTCTCGATCGAAAGTCAGAGTTGGAGTGAATGAAGCCATTACAAAAACATAACATTGGACTAGGATTTTAACTCAGTGAGCAACTAAAATAGTCTCCTGAATTTGAAACACGTTGCAAAAATCTTGGTAGCTTGTACGTTACAACTAGTTAGTTTCATATGACGTGACACCACGATTGCTGGAGCACATACCTTTGGATAATCACAAAAAATGAATTTATAGGAGTGGCTTATTTGCTGCGTTTTAACCATATTAGCCTCTAAAAATGTATCGATATTAGTTTCCTTCCTTTATCCCCGATTGTTTCCGTTATTGGAAATCAACAAATATTGATGCATGACGTCATTATGACGTCATTATGACGTCATGAAATATATAATTGATGTGTGCAAAACAATAAGGAGAACAAATTCTATTATCGCTATTCATTTGCTTACTTTGTCCCCAATGGTTTCCGTTATTGGAATTCAATAAATTTTGATGCATGACGTCACTATGACGTCATAATGACGTCATGAAATATGTAACTAATATGTGCAAAACAAAAGGACGAAGAAAACTATATTATTTCAGTACACAAAGCTTTTAAAATATTGCAGACGTCTATAAATAGTGTCTTTTGCAAATACAATGGTACGTCGATTTTGTCATACTTCATCGTGACGTCACGCCCATTAAAGTGATATTTAAAATTGCCAACATTGAAATTCGTGATCTCCATTAAATTATCTATCGATCCATACCAAAATCATAAAATTAACACAAAATATTCTCGGGAGCTCATTTGTCGACATTAGGACACTGACTAAATCAGCAATTACATGAACCAAAACATCAAATGAATTCATGAATTGTGTCCCTTGCTTTTTAGCACAAGAAATGGCTATCATCTCGTCTAGCAGGCACATGAAATGAATATGAAATACTAAATTCAATTTTGCGAAAGATCACAATAACAACGAACGGAAGAAATGTACATCTTGTTTTAATGTGAAAAATAGATTGGCCATTTCTGCAAAATAACATCTGAAATACTATTTTTACAGCTCCTTCATATCAATTTCACATTTTAATTTCACATTATCATAGAAAAATATCTATCTTTGGACTACCAGAGGTCATCCATTAGAAAATCATCCCTATACGGTCAAACGAGAATAAGAATTCTAAGAAACTTCAGTCTATGGGGGGTCGAAGTTTTATCATCTCACAGAAAATATGCGTTGAGTCTACAAAGTGTAATGTCCAGTTGTGCTCTATGCTACTGTGTTGTTTGACCGTAAAGGAGTGATTTTCTAATGAATGGCCTTTGGTATTCCATAGATATATATTTTTCTATGATATCTGCATAAAATGTGAAATTGATATGAAGGAGCTGTGAAAATAGTATTTCAAATGTTATTTTGCAGAAATGGCCAATCTATTCTTTCACATTAAAAACAAGATGTAGAGTTGCGTCGCCCAGTATGGCCGGTCGCCCATTATGGCCGGCTAGCAAGAGAAATTAAATATCAGGGGACTGACGACTAGTAATAAAATCGCAATTGCGCGGAAAATCTTTGCTGACATCTGTTTTATCATGATTTGACCTTCACTGAAGTTTCAGTTCATTTGCATTGAAACCCGACGAGATGATTTGTGCATATCTCCAATTGATTCTTTCAAGTATTATTGCAAATTTCATGATTCTATTTACATTCCTTCCTTCTTTTTCGTTCGTTCGGCACCTTGCGGTTTGAATTTTTTCAAATATGCTTTGATTTTTCAAAAGTCCTGTCTCTTGAGAGGAAATCTACATTGAAACCAAAGCAAAGTGACTTCTGATTCAGATTTAAGGTTATGAAGTCTGAGTGCTGCTAATTGCTATTTTCGTCGCCCATTATGCCCATCAGTTTACTAGAGAAGTTTCCAATCGCTTCAAAATATTAAAATGCAACATTTATTTAGAAAAAACACCAATTTGGGTTAAAATCTTACTTACTGACTTGGAAAATCATCGAAACCCAAAAAAACACAGCATTCTATTAAGTCTATTTTCATTTTAGAAACTATGCCAAAACTCATCATTCCATGCACAAGAGATAAGGCAGGATTTAGAACAACTGGAAGCATGTATTTCAAAAGCCAAAACTCGAAGTTTAGGTTAATTCTTATTGATTTTTTTGGCTTTAAAGTACCAAATGATAAACAAAGAACAGTAAATAAAGCTATTTTTCTTGTTAAAACTTTTTACCGGAAAGTAGTGTTTATTGTTTCTCCTGCGGCCATAATGGGCGACGCTAGAAGAAAACGACGTTTTTACCCCCTTCTTTAAATTCTTCTAAAATCAGTAAAAAGAGTTTACGTAAAAAATCGATACTCTGTAATCTTTTTCTCTATTTGTTGGTGATATAATCTGGCTATTTGGTTGTTTCATTAATTGCTCTTTTTGGATCTAACTCGGAACTTCGCAACGACATGGGCATAATGGGCGACACCACTCTACATCTCTTCCGTTCGTTGTTATTGTGTTCTTTCGCAAAATTAAATTTAGTATTTCATATTCAGTTCATGTACCTGCTAGATGAGATGATAGCCATTTCTTGTGCTAAAAAGCAAGGGACACAATTCATGAATTTATATGATGTTTTGGTTTATGTAATTGCTGATTCCCACTCGTATGATCTCACAAAGATGAGAGCAGAATTGGATAAAGGAATGGGATCAATGGTTATCGAAGAGGACATCACAAAATCTTTCGTTCTGGCCACGTTAGATGCCACAGCTCTTGCCATTCCTGAAATAATTGTTATTTATTCAAAGTTCATTGGAATTGTATGTTATTTAATGATGACTAGCAAGCATGCAGCTGATCACTGAAATTTCCGCGCCCTTTCTATTGACAATGATGTTGCAAGAGGAAAGTCTGAACGATTTGTTGGAGAAACTGGCTGCAGATTATGGTCAAAAAAGTGGATTTTTGCCATTAAAACCAGTTAAAATACTTTTGGCATTTGTGCTGCTTCATATTTTCAGTTTGTGGTCCTCATTTTGCAAGATAGAAATGTAAGTATCTGTTAATTCGTCCTTATTTATAACGACAGTGTGATATTTTGTTAGGCCAGTGCAGTGCAAATCTTCCCCTCAGCATTAAATATTGAAAATCGCCGGTGGTATTCATGTTAGCTTCAAACTAAAAAATGTTCCGATACTGTAGTGCTCTAAGTTTGGCATCTTTTAAGATGTTCTAAAGATTCTTAAACGCGCAGAGTAAGGACTTCGAAGCAAAGTATTTAGTATCCGGATGCATGTGAAGAATACGTTTCTGTGTTTACTTAGGTTTTTACTATGACACGCTACAGTGAGGTCAGTGAGGTCAAATTCAAAACTTTGGCATTTCTCCAGATTTTGAGATAATTCTTAGCCCCCGTGAACAGGCATGTATTCAAGTATTGGGAACATGTTTGTGAAGAAATTTTTTGAAAATCTTAATTTTCCTTCCGTACAATCTTTTTTTGGTGAAGGGTGGTAAAATGGTCCAAAAACGGCCTAAATTTGACTTTTCAAAGTTCCCGGTCGGTTTTCCGTTCCATTGATTGGTTTCAGAGCGTTTCACGTGCCAAGCTCGTTAGCCAGTTAGGATTTAGTGCCTATCTTGGGGTGGACCAGTTTTAAAAGAATATGTTCCCGAATATCGTGTTTAATCTCTTTTCATGTTATCTTTAACTGCCTTGGTTAGACACTGCAATGGTTATGCACATCGCTTGAAACCATGGACCAAGTGCAATGACACATTTCTACATTTTGATATGTTCGACTTCACTCCTCTAAATAAAGTGGGAGGTTTGATCAGTATCTGGCCCCTTTCATTAGTTTGTGGCTATGAGCTGGAACGTTAAATCTTGTGTTTGTTGTTCTTTAATATCAAAACATGAACATGCAGCTTCCCTCATACTGTACCTGTGACAACGTATTTTCTTATATGTTCAAAATACAACGTTTGAGAATTCGATAGTAGGCAGGTAAAAGCATTTACGTTGTGCTTGGCATACCCGACCGCATAGTTTTGAAGAATTGAAGCTGACAGAATATTTCTGTGGGTGTACATGGCTTAAGTCCGAGGAGAATGAGGAGGCGAGGAGGCTATTTTTTAACCCCGAAGAGCCGAGGATTGGCATTTTTCGTGCGAGGGAGGAATCCCAAAAAAATTGCTTAAACCAATGAGGTGCGAGGGAAAAAATAAGTTTAGAGACTGAAAATCGAGGAGCTCAGGTTCCCTTGCATTAAAAAGCGAGGAGAAGACAACGATCTGAAGACATGTCGTCAGAATTTCTTGCCGGAAATCTGATCCCGGGGGGGGGGGAGCACTTGGTACCTGATGTATTATCATGCGCGTACAAACAAACGCGGGAAAGGGTGCCTTTCTTAACCCTATCTAGACCGGGCTTTTTTGAGCATCCTCGGGCCGAGGGGGGGCTAAATTAGCCCCCCCTCAGAACTCCGAATTGACAAGGGCTAGAAAGATGAAATTTGGTCATAATGTGTAACTTAATGTGAAACGTCCGAATATCTAATTTATTTTACTCTAATTGTTGTATTTTCGATGATGTCATCAATTTTCTTTGTTTTAGGCCAAAAACAGTACTCTTACAGATTTAACCGTAAAACATTTCTTACGAGAAATATTATAATTCTTATAACTTTAATTAAGAGATAAAATATCTAAGTTTCTGAAAAACATAATTTTTTGAAAAAATTATGAAATTTATAAACTTATATTTATTACCTAAATTCATAAGATATATGACGTCATGAATGACGTAATACAAAAGAAAAACTAAAAATATAGGTTATTTCCATATTTTCTTATTGATTTATGGTTGCCCTGAAAATTTCATCCATATATCTCACTTCTGTCAAGAATTATCTTAGTTTGAAGTTATAAAGGGTTTGACCGTAAAACAAACAAGATATTATAACTACTCTCTGAAAAAATTGTTATATTTCCAAAAATACATGACATATCTTGTAGAAATTTGGGTGAAAGATGCAAAAAGGATGGTTAGGAAAAGTCACGAAAAATAATTAACCTAGAAAATATCATAAAAAAGATACCCAGAAAAAACTGGTAGGGGGGGGCTATTTTAGCCCCCCCCCCCGGTCCAGATAGGGTTAAGGCACGGGCCCGCGCGGGCCCGTGTTTAGGGGTGCCAATTCGATCATGATTTCAAAAAAGGGTGTCTTATTTTGCATTTGATAAATCTAAACTCCTCTGCAATGATATTCTAATCAAAATTTTTAAAATAGAATTTGTAGCGAGTCAAATAACTTCAGGCCACCACAAGAAGGGGTAGGTATTCGGGAGCAGTTTCTTCCTTTTGTACCCTGGGTACCTAACTCTATGAAATAGGATCTTTAACATTATTTTTAACATTATTAACATCATGGCAGCACAGTGGCGTGGCCATGGGGGGCGGGGGGAGGGAGTATGTGGGGTCATTGCCCCACCACTTTTTTCCAAAGATGGTTCTCAATATTCCTTTAATCCCAAAGAGAAAATGGCTTGGCATAGGTTGGGTAAGAATTTTCTGAGAAATGTCAGAGCTTCTATTTTAGCTCTGGCAAAAATGGAATCAGGGGATGCATTTTACGCCAAAGTAAAGGATGTATCTTCAACAATTTTCCTCCTGCTTGTCACAAAACTATAAACATTTTCTTGCCACTAATGGCAAGCATGATGTTGGGATATGCTTTCTGAGACAAAGTAAGAGATGTTTCTACAAACATTTTCCTCGTGGTCTGCTTCATTGGATAACTGTCACAAACTATCAAAGTTTCCTCGTCGCTATTGGTAGCATTATATTGGGAGATGCATTCTCAGCCAAAGTAAAGGGCGTGTCCCAAGAAATTTCCTAACGGCTTCGCCCCCAGACCATCTCATTTCAACACCCCCACTTAATTTACCCTGGCCAGGCCACTGTGGTAGCATCTACACAATTTTATTTTAGAGAGTCTGGTACCCAGGGTACTCCTCTTCAAATCACACCGGCAATATTAGCAATTTTAGTAACTGACTTGTCAGCGATTAGGGTACCTGAAATTGAGAAGCTCTATTTGACACGGGAAAGGTTATGTTCTGAAGAAAATTTTCCGCGATTAGGGTATGTATTTCGCTAAAACAGGTCAGCGTTTAGGGTACACGTGTTAAACCTTTGTACGAGCATAATACTATAGGAAAGTATAGAAGTGCCCCCCCCCCCGGGAATGTGATCTAATTACGCTGCATTGCGCATAGTGCTGCACAGTATCATTTGTATGGAAACAAGCCTTCAAAAGTTCAGTGATGAGTTGCACAGATTACTCTTGGTACTTTTGTCGAAAGATGGTCCTCGAAATCCCTTAAAAACCGAAGAGAAGAAAGCTGGATATAATAACCCATCCAGTATAAGATCATAACCCACCCAGTATTAGATCACAGCCCACCCAGTATAAGATCATCCACCCATTTAGGCGCATAGGTTCCATTGCGAGTATAGGTTGGGTAAGAATGTCAAATCTTTCACTGGCAATATGGAATCGGGGATGCATTCTAAGCCAAAGTAAAGGAGGTTTTTTCAAAAATGTTCCTCACTCCAATTGATAGGATAACTGTCACAAAACTATCAGAGTTTCATTGTCGTTAATCGCAGGTATGTTATTGGGAGATGCATAGTAAGGGCATACCGAAAAATGCCCATTGTAAGCCAAAGTCAAGGATGTTTCTTAAAAATGTTACTCGCGCATAGGATAACTGTTACAAAACTATCAAAGTTACTTGTCGCTAATGGCAAGCATGTTATTGGGAGATGCATTCTAAGCCAAAGTAAAGGGCGTGGCCCTAAAATTTTCCTGAGGGCCCTGCCCCAGGCCCCCTCATTTAGGTGTATTCCCACTTAAAATTTACTGTAATCACAGCTGCTCACGAGAATTCACGATGAGTTTTGTAAAGTCAAATATCTTACACAACAGTCTTGACAAAGTATGCTTATCATGTCGTAGTTTTAATTAACCAGCCTGTTTGATATATAATTGGATTCGTAAATTTCCCATTTTTTCTCCAGGACCTCCGAGTATAAAATGCCCTTTCAGCAATGCACAGAAGGGCGTTACCAAAAGGAAAGAGGGCATCGACCAAGAAGATTTCCGGTGGCTTCGCACCCGGACCCCCGTAGTCTTTACGCCTTCGGCGCGAATTAGTGCCACTACCCCTTTAATCTGAAAAGCGCTCCACCCCTTTAATCTGAGAAAACGCTCCAATGGGCCTGTAGCGTTAGAACATAAACCAAGTAGAGAACAAGAGAAAAAAGAAAACAAAAGGGTGATGATTGTTATCTGCCAAAGAAGAAAAATAAAAAGAGAAAGAGGGAAACATGAAATGTATTTATTTATATCCTACGGATATTTCTTTCCAAAATTGTTCCAGTATGAAAACTCCTGTTTACATAAGATTTACATGCACATTCAAAAGTCCCATTTTAAAATCTTTTCAGTTTACGCCGGCGGTATTTAGCGCGTCCTTGATGTGTTAGATTTGTTTCGTTGTGACATCGAGGAGCGAGGAGTCAACTTACTAATTTTTGTAATGCGAGGAGGAAACAATTGGAGAAAAGCGCATTTGCGAGGAGAGCTGATGGCGTTAAATGCGAGGTAGGGAGGAAGGGTTAATTTTTTAACCCCATGTACACCCACATTTTTGAGGATTGGCCAGCAAAAATAAAGATCCAGAGTTTTAAAGATACTTCAGACGCAATGTTTTGAAGAGCAAAATGAAAACTATCGCGCTTCACACGCTTTTACCCACATTTAGAAGATCCAACGTTGTTAGCATACACGTATTTGTCGTTATAAGAAACTGCCCATAAGAAACTTGACACTCAGATCGCCAACAAACTCTAGTACTGGGAAAATATAACTTAAGAATCTATTAAGTTTGACAAGAGTCCTTGGCAGATTTTTACTTCACTCGTTTTGATGTTTCATGTTACTGAGAAGGTAATTGTACTTGATTAAAGTCCAACATTGGAAAGGCTTGAAAAACTTTGTTTTCAAATTTTCAGGCAGGGGGGCACAGTTAGTGAGCATAAAGACTGTTATGAAACTTTTAAGAAACTCATGAGGAACTCTGCGTACTCAAAATCTGTTAATTTTAAGAAACTTCCATTTAGTTTCTTGTGAAAAGATACGTGGATCAAAGACACAAAGTTTAGCGTGGCCACTGCCTCGGTAATAGAAGTTCAGTAACGTTTAAAAGCCAACTATCGCTTTTTTGATGCAGTTGCAATTAAATTTAGCAAATAGAAAGTCATTGATATGATTTAATGTCGTTTTTGAAGGGCTTCATTGGTGAGAATTAAGACCCCAAATGAGGGGTCTTATTCAAAATCAGTTTTCAGTGCTTTATCATACAATCAGGTATATCCAAGTCTTTGCTTACCATCATGCATTCAGTCTTTTTCCAATTAATTAATATAAATAGCCCCTTTTTGCACTCTCTATTACTACCTTATCCAAAATCTCCAGTAATAGCCTCCTATCACTCCACCGTAGTTTTAGTCGGGGCCGAAGCCAGTGGGGGGGACTAGGGGGGGACGGAGCGCCCCCCCCCCAGGAAGCTCTTTGTCGGAAATTTTAATCTAACTGTCGGATTCTTTTGTGGTTACAGGCCCACATTTAGACGATTTTATTGGGAGAATGATGCTTGGAACATGAATTTATTGACTTTCAAGGATCAATTCTGACAGGAATTTTGAATCTACAGCAAATTTTTGCTTTAAAAAGTCACTAATTTTGAAGGCTCCAACGTTGAAACAGGAAAACAATTCCAAATCTAGTCATTAACGGAGCACATCAGTCCGTTCGTGCATGATTCCTAGAATTGGGGTTGTTGCTGTTGTTGTTGTTGATTTTGGCGTCGGAAAATTTCGTTTCTTCGCCCCCCTATGAATTCAAGGCTGGTGTCGGGCCTGGTTTTAGTTGATCCATTTCAAACCTAAAACCATCGTAATTTCTAACTCTTTGACAAAAAATGAAATCACATCCTAAAATAAGTTGACATATAAAATACGCTGTAATTTTGAAAACATTCAAGATTTCTGAAAACTCTGACAGTAGAATGATAGGTCATAGAATTTTAAAAAGATTTGGAACTAGGCTAAGTTTCATTTCAAACAAGAACGTTGGTCTTAATAAAATGGTTAGAAGTTAGTCAAACAATAGCATGCAACTTACGTCAAAAACTGCACTTTTCAGGATCATCACTCCGTTCATAGATTATTTGATAATCGATCTCCATATGCGAATGATTACTCTTCAACAATAAAACTCTCGTTCAAGCTTACGAATGTTCCTCTACGGCACCATGCATGGAAACAAATCAAATAAGCAATGATTAAAATTAATTATCAAAATCATCCATTTGCTGCAACAAAACAATAAGGACAGTATATCGCCAAGATACCCTCCTGCAGCGATCTCTAGCTTCTATCAGATATTAATTAACACATTGCTGTCTTCTATCTTGTAAAACCAACTTCTCTGCGAATCTCTGCAATCTGACCAAAAGCATGAGCCAACGAAGAACGTAACATTCAAGGAGAGAATGTGTTTTGTCACATGCCCATTCAAAAAAGACGGGGGTAAAAAAGTTCAGATTCCACTGATTTCTCCTCAAGCAAGGACACTGCTTAAGCATGAGAACGCTGCGAAAATGATAAAGCATTCAAACGAAACCAACGTTTACAGCACTGAAAATGGCTAACAATGTTTCAAAGATTTATCCAAGCTTCGATTAGCGTAATAACACCAATCAGCCTTTTCCCCCTTTACTTGTTAGAAAAGAGGTTTGGATCGAACGTCCGAATCTGGTAAACTTTGAGAAGGATAGCGAAAGCACAACCCTCGTTTTTGGTAGATCCACTGCTAGTGGGATGCAGTTCCATCGGATCTCAGAATTCTTTCAGCCAGCAGGGACGCCGGAGCGATGGAAGTGCAAGGGGGCGACTAGGAACGTAAGGGCAATCGAGACCGAAGGCGAGCGAAGCGAGCCTAAAAACTAGGGGGTCCGGGGGTACCCCCCCGGGAAAATTTTTGTGACCACGCCCTTTAGATTGGCTTAAAATGCTATCAAAAACGTTTTAACGAACATTAATAATGTTCTTTCACAAAATTTTTCGGCTATTTCTCCACATGTCCTCATTCCGAATCGCATAAAATCGCATACACTCTTTTTTTTTTATAAGAATATTGTTTATAAGAATATTCAGGCTCAGAATCATCCAAATTTTAAGAATATTATAAGAATATTGCTCAGCCTCAGCCCGCATATTTGTGTCTCATTTTCCAGCAGTTGCCTGTTTTGCGATGTTCATAACATTCTTATTGTTACAATTGCTTAAATTTTTCTTTCGTTCGACCATTTCTTCATAATGATATGACACTTGTTTGAATTATGTTCCCCTCAAACCATACCAGATTTGAAAAAAATAAGAATACTTTAAGAATATGTTAAGGCTCAAAATGAAAAATTACTTAAGAATATTGAGGCTGGAAAAAAGTT
>REGL01001111.1:53970-75224 GCA_004194395.1 Aurelia aurita complex sp. Pacific | reverse complement strand
TAAAAAAGGCAAACGAAGTCAAACTGGTGCCTGAGTCATGGGTAAGTGCATTATTCAGCTCTAGAATTTTACCATTACTTTTTAAGTGCAATGGAATGAGTTTTAAGCGAGGACAAGCTTAGGCCCAAATGATATCTCTACCAGAAATCATTAGAAATTGCCTCCAATTTTGAGATATGATAGCAGTAAAGGAGTTTGGGTTATTGCTGAGGTCAGTATGCATAATTGCTGAAATTCTTATCTGTATATCTCATTTGTAGCGATTTCTATAGATATTTCAACGAAGGTCAATATTCTTCGACCGGAAAATGAACGCAGCTCCGGCCCCAAACAAGCTATGTGCCTAAACATGTAAACAACTCTGGACGGACTTCCCCACAACTGATTTATCAAAAAAAAATTGCGAATAACTGAAGTATTCTAGCATCCATTTCAGTTTTAGTGAGGGTACTAGAAAATTTACCTCAAACGAGCGATTTT
The DNA here is from genome assembly GCA_004194395.1 of Aurelia aurita complex sp. Pacific. Lineage (NCBI taxonomy): Eukaryota > Metazoa > Cnidaria > Scyphozoa > Semaeostomeae > Ulmaridae > Aurelia > Aurelia aurita complex sp. Pacific. The sequence goes on along the minus strand of REGL01001111.1, from coordinate 74,744 downwards.
GTCTCCAGGGGCTAGAAAGCGGTGATCTCATTGGCTGACAAGCATGAAATTGGATGATTTCCGCATGCTCTGACAACCAGTAAGGATTTGAGCCTTATCTTTCGCAAAACAGGCAACTGCTGAAAAATGAGACACAAATATGCGAGCTGAGGCTGGTAATATTCTTATAAAATTTTTTCAAATTGAATGATTTTGAGCCTGAATATTCTTATAAACATTATCCTTATAAAAAAGAGTGTCAAGAAAAGAGCGCAAACTTTTATCAGTTTTCATATGAATACGGAAGTAAGTACAGCAAGACTTCTATGAATACAGAGCAACATATGATACAAAACAATAACATTAAAGCATTTAATTTTCATTGAAGTCGATTGAAGTCAAATGTTGAAAATAATTTCTATAACTAATGGTTCCATCTAAGGCCCCGTTTACACGACACCGGATCCAAATGGATCCGTACCCAAATTGTAACGGATAGGCCTTGCGTTTACACGGGATTAGACGGATCCGAACCCATTTGGATCGGCTATCCGTACCCAATCGGGATCGCTTTTGAAAGTGATCCAATTTGTATCCGATTCCAAAAAGGTCTCGTGTAAACGTGTTGGGATGGGATCGAATCCAACCGGGTACGGATGGAAAGCGAGACCTAGCGAGCTTCCAGTAAGAGGCATTTCAAAAATGGTATCCCTTAAAATTAGCGCAAAAACGAAGATTGTTCACTTGCTTCTGTTCTTCTTCATTGGATCCGATCTCGTGTAAACGTGAAACAGTCCTGGATCCGATCTCGTGTAAACGCCCCTTCGAAAAATCGATGTGACCCAAATGGATCCGATCCAATCTGGATCCAGTCTCGTGTAAACAGAGCCTAATAACACTCCGCTAAACTGTATAAATTGCGACAAATATTAAGCATCAAATAAACATATTACCAAACTAGATAAGAGGAAAGCCTGATTTTGTCAAAAACTTTGATCCAAGAATTCTCGCAAAATATTTCCGATTTAAAAATCGAAATTGCCTGTTGTTTCAGAATGCAACGTTGTTTTTTAAATGCTGGCTAGAGGCTTTGCAACGATGTACAATTTTGGAAGCCATCAGGCTGGGCGAAATTCCTCGATGTGCAAGAGAGTTATACAAACATGAGCAAATAATTGATTGGTGTTTCCTTGGTTCCTATGTAAATATGTAGATTCGATGTGAAGACATGTTTCAAATTCAACAAATCGTAGAATAGAAAATTGGACGGCAGACCAAACCCCGGGGTGTACATGACTTGCGGATGGATGGGGGTATGCCGCTCGGTTTTCAGAAATCTATCCTCTTCTAATTACCAAGGCCAGGCTCGGTACCCATTTTTATGAAGACTTTTGGCGGAAAACTGCCCATTTTAAACCATTTTTTGCGAATTTCTGCGAATCCTGCGAAACCCCACCCATGTTATTGGAAATCTGCCAAGGGGTGTCACCCATCCGGAGTTTGACCTCACCCGACCGAGCATAACTTTAGCCACATGACGGAAACTGTATAAGCCGCTCGGCCACTCACCCCACAACATTTGACATTTAAATCGACATTTGAAACAAAAGAAGATGCGCTACTTCAGAAATTTGGAAATGAGAAATTTCCTGCTCATCACCTGGTAACTAATTTTGCATAACAAAACAAAGAATTTGTGCCAGTACTGAAAGTTTCTGAAAATTATCAGGTTTGAGTACCTAGAGTTTCTTACGAGTTTGTGAACATTTCGAAACGATGTTTTTGAAGCCTTTCCAATGCTTAGACATTACTCCAGTACCATCAGAGTAATGTGATAGTGGAAACAAGTGAAGATTGATAAAAAATATGGTAAGAATTTTCTCGACTTAATAAAATAAATACCGGGGTATCCAAATAAAAAGTACTCCTGTTTGAAAAATAGCGAAAATTCGATTATTAAGCCTATCATAAAATGTACTATTTGATCTCTTTATATCAATGATGCAAATTTATTTAAGGATGGTAAAATGTTTGTGTTCATTACTCAAAGTTTATGAAGTAACGCACTGAAAACCTGATATTGAGCTGTACTCTTGAAGCAACATCGTTTTATCTTGCCAAATAGTTATTAGTGAGATTTTTCTTTTTCCTTGAAGTCTGCAATAATAGTTTGCATTTCTTTCTTAAATTTGTGACCAAACTAGAAGCTTAACATACAAAAAGAAACTACTATGATAATCATCAAGGCATTTCGGAGCATGCTTCAAAACTAAGAAGCGCTAAAAAGAGCTTAATTTACTTATTCAAAAACCAATCAAAAGATCAGCTATGCCTGGAAAGGATGGAAAAATAATTTGGTCATTGATGTAGTTGCTAAAAAGAACTTTGAAGATCAGCAGATCGGCCTATGTCAAAATGTTGGTGATTTTTTAAACAGGAGTACTTCTTCTGGGGCGCACCCGGTAGTTTCTTAAACGATTTTCTCCCAGTACTGGAATTTCTTCATATTTCGCGAGCTTCTGATAAGAAATTTCTCATGAAAAGATGTGTGCAATGAAAATACAACTGTTAACAACATAGGGCTCAAATCTTTAAAAACGTCGGTGTAAAATTCTATTACGGTTTTATTCAAATTAAATGGCTTGGAAGGAACTTAGCGTTTTTTCTGTAAATCTGCCGTGGCAATTTATTGATATCTTGATTAGTTTTAAAATGGCGGCATTTATTAAATTTGAGGCTATGACGTCATAAATTTCTAAATCCTAAACCAGAAATGATAATGATTTCTGCTTTTCACCATATTGTAGGCCTTCATAAACTATGGGTTTCTTGGAAGTTATATGATTTTTCCTCCTTTGGCTTAGAATTTACGATGATTTAAATGTTTTCAAAATTTTCCATCAATTTTTGTGAAAAATCATTAAATAGCAGCCATTTTAAGAAAAATCAAGATATCAAAAAATTTCCGCGGCAGATTTACAGCAAAGTACTATAAGTTCCTTTCAAGCCATTCAATTCAAAGAAAAATGGAATAGAATTTTACTCCCACCTTTTTAAAGATTTTAAAGATTTGAGCCCTATGCTACTGTTAACATGAAGTATGAATATGATTCTGATTTTCATCACAGATTGTCTTCCTCATCTCACATTCGGTAATAAATAATTGTGCTTTGAAACAGTATCATATTTTTCAATCTGTGATTGCAACTTCGGTTTGTAATAAACAATTGTGTTGATTTTGGTGCCAAGTCCGTTTGAAATGTATTACCAATTCAATCAAATTTTTTCAAACTTTGAGAACCCTTTTTCACGCAAATTTTCCAAACGTGCCAAAATGTTTGAAACATATTTTAATTCGAAAAACTTTGAATAAACTGAATACTTTCATGAACTGCTCGTTGCATAAAATCGAAGATGTAGCGCAGTGCCAGAAGCTTTAGTTAGATCCTCACTTGCGAAATGTGCGAAATGTTAGCCTTGCAAACTATTTTCCATTAATCATTAGGAGCATTGAAAACCTTCCGTTCAGAAATCAAAGAATAAGAGCGAACCGAAGACTGTGCAATCCCACATGGAAATGTAGGAAACTGGTTCTTTGTCCATTGCTCTATTCTGAGTAGGCTGGAAAGATTCCTAGGTAATTCAGGCCTACTATGCATGTCACATCCAGGCATGAGCCTCTAGTTTAACGTTCTTTCCAAAGGAAAGCGAAGTGAGTTGCTTGATCAAGTATCTGGAAGGTCAACCATTTGAAATTTGACCTCAAGTGACTAAACTTACATTCAGTTACCCATAGCGAGGAGAACTGTATAAGCCATTCAGGCACTCATCCTACCCTACCCTACCTTACGCCCCTGCTTTCTAGAATGAATTGTTGAGCAGTATTGCGACAGTGCATTCTAGAAAGCCTCGTCAAAAAATACCACCACGAATTGTAGAATGCATCGTCACACAGGCGTTCACACTAAAAGTGGCGTCGTATCCTCGTTTTCATTTTACGCTACATCTAGGAGAAAGCGGCGTCGTATATTTTGTTTCATTTTTGAGTTTCAGAACAAAGGGTATGTTCTTTAAAGGAACAGCACTTTAGGGGGTAGGGTCTGCTGGTGGTTTCAGAAATCTCCTTAAAAATCTAACAAACTTTAATCCTAAGGTTAAACGAGAGACGTAAAAATTGCTAATGATAGCACACGACACATGACAAGTGGAGCCTCTTAGACTTCCAAGATACAGCTTTACTACAATATCACTGGCCCTACTAACATAACACAGAACCCTACATGTTAACAAACATGGGCCATCAATATGAGCACCGGGTGTCCCAAATCCAAAGTAAAAGATTTGAATGAATCTAGTGATTTAAATCAGTCGTAAATATGATAAATCATTACCTGCGCTTGTTAATTTCACTACCAGACTCCTAACATATGATACATTATTAGACCTTAATATGCTTTTATTGCAGCGCCACGATATGTAAAAACTTGTTGCACAGTGAAAAAACTAACACAACCTGAAGGTTTCCTCGTTTTGACCAGGTAGAAGTTGAAAGCTGTTTTTTCAGTTACAAATTCCGGCTGTGATTTTGAATTACAGGAATTATCGAAGTACGATTTTCCGCTGGTCAATTTTGGTCAAGCGTTATAAAAATATAACTTGCAAATATACTGACCTGAAAGATGATTGTCATCATATCATCATATCATCATAAATAATATGAAAACTTTTTGAGATAACTTAGCGAGGTTTTCATTCATCGTATGTCAAATTGAGTTGACTGACAAAGTCATCGTTGGACTCAAGCAAACCTATCACCTTCATTTTGGGACATCCAGTCTATGAAACATTTTCCTTCTATTGCGTTTTCGGCGTAGGCATAGTACCATTAATTGTATCGTCCAGCTTTTCTTTTATGTTTTCGAATTTGTCTTCTCCAGTGAAATCAATCATTCCACGCTCCCATGACGCTTTATGCTCACCTTCAGTCATTGCTTTCGCTGCTCCAGGTACAATGGCTTGTGCAGACGATACCTCATGACATGAAAAGATATACTTTTAGTCTTCATTTTTATATACTGTACAGAATGTCCCAAAACCACTGTGCCCCGTTGGTGTGGTAGCTGCGGAGCAGCTGCAACTTTAATTGCCCTTTGGTTCACACAGTTGCCTAGAATAGGTTTCATCTTACAATCTAGAACCTAGTTTGATTCAGTCTAATAAATGGCTGCTGATTTATTGTACAGGAAAGACAAAACAAATTGTCACCCCTAACGCAGCACTTAGTTTGTTCTTTAGCAAAGTCAAAATTAAGTGAATTTTCAAAGAAAGGGTTCTAGCGTTGTTATCTAAATATTTTCTACATATGTAGAAGGGCCTTATAGATCAACAACACGATCAACTCTTTTACAAATGTAAAAAAAGTATGGAAATTGTGGCTAAATTTGGAGAAATAGATTTGATATCAAGTCTCAACTATAACTTGTTCTGTGACTTGTTCAATATTTCTGACAGATTGAATTGAAATAAATCTTTACATCTATTACATAGATTCAACCATGCGCAAAAAGGAACATATTGTTTACTCACCAAAAGTGATAAAAAGTGTGTTTTTGTACTGTGTTGTTTTGACTGCCTCCTTAAGGTTACTGTACCCCTTCAGTGACCACTCACGGTGTTGTCTCTCTTTATTATCACGCCCGCGACATAACACGTATGAACTAAACATCATTCGATTCGTCATTAAATGGGGAGTATATATAAGCCGAAAAGAATACAAATATCCCAAAAATTGTTCCTTATACATCTGAAAACGAGAAAATTGGACCTTCCCCCCTTCTAGAGCCTCCCTGTCCCCCCAGATAAGTTTAATTCAAATCTCAATGAGATTTTTGCATTCTCAACACATTGATCTAGCAAAGCGTGTCTCAAATTTGCTTTACATACCTTAACTTCAGAATAATTAATAAAACAATTTTGCCCCTCGCTCCCTGGCCTCGTTTTGAGATTCATTCAAATGTTAAATTTGGACCATGCAATTTTTCTCAAAAGTGAGGCACCGTTTGGTCCCCCTATGCTTTTTCTCTCTATCTGCCAAATTTCAGCCAATTAAATCAAGCCGTTGGGCACAGGGAGCTGTATTATGAATACCCATTGGTTGCTGAAAATTTGTTTTGAGAAATAGGCTTAAATAGTTTTTCAGGGTATATAAATTCCACTGTTGTAAATGATTAACATTAATCTGGCCACAAGAGTAAACAGAGTAATCCTGTATGTATTTAGCGCTGAGTTTACAATGAAATAATTGGCATTATAACCGCAAAATCCATTCAACAGGAAATCAAAGGCACTTGAAACCCGGGGGGGGGGGTCACTACCATATGTACCAGTACGGGATGTGCCATTTTTTGGGGTACCTTTTTTCAGGCTGAAAATAAATATTAGGGTATCATTTTTGGTAACATCACAAATGAACATAAATTTTAGGGTGTCATTTTGGAAGAAAAACGCTTCAGGGTATTGAATTTGATAAAATTTCAGATACTTGGTTAGAATTTCGAATTTTGGTCACAATTTTAGGGTATCTATTTTGAATGGCCCGTAAATTTTGGGGTATGGTTTTTGAAAAATTCATAAATTTTAGGGTATGATTTTACAATTCAAAATGGCAGACCCCCGTCATCCGCCTATTGAAGTGACCTCCTCCCCCCCCCGGACTTGAAACCTTTAACCTTTAGTTCTCAAATATTCCTAGTCATGTAAACGGCATTTTCCTAGCTGAAAAGACCTTACTTTAAATTGCTTATAATTCGCTAAAAATAAAGCAAAATTCCTTGAAATTATTAGAAATTGTAGGCAGATGTGTTTGCTATCCAAAGATCTAAAAATGCGAAAATTGATCGGATAAAAATTTTTATCGTCCTGAAGGGGTACAGTAACCTTAACTCCTGCGTATAGTGCTTCGGGAACAAAGGATTTCATTTTTCATTTTATTTTCAATTTATCAATATCTATACACGATACACCTTTCAGCGTGTTAACAAATCATTTCAAAGAAAAAATTAAAAGAATAATGTGTAACTCACTTAAATATGCTGCTCTACGACGGCGTTGTGAATTAACCCCTGTCCGAACATGTCAAAACAACACATTGCACAAAAACAAACTTTTTGGGAGTAAACTAAATTGCTCTTTTTGGGCATGATTCGAACCCAAATCTATCCTGCACCAACCTGTCCTTCCGTCGAGCTAGGCATGTCTTCTTTGCCAGTATACGTATCCCACCAAAGTTGAATGAAGTGTTGAACGCCCTCAACGACCCCACCTGCTTGCTTAACATGAACTTGTGATGTTTCAGTGTCAAAGAAATGATGCCATGGCTTTATTGCTCCAAGATAATGTACTATTTTTGCATCTCTGCCAAACCTTCGAAGGTAAACAAACATTCGTTAAAGGATGAAGTAAATCAGTCTAAACCAAGCCCCTCCATGCGCATACTAACCGGTTTTGTGCTGTACAGCAAAATGTAAAACCCGAGGTCCTGAAAATACAGACAGAGCTTGCGAAGTCTGTGCAATAAGACCGAGGGCTTTATATTTTCCTGTACAACTACAAAACCGGTTGTTATGAGTTTATTACCTACAGCTTCTAATTTTGACTTATCTAGTCAAACGCATTTTGTAACTGTTATGTCGCTTGAGTATATTGTAAATCTCACAGGCCTAAATCAGTTGCTGTGGTAACAAAAATGCGTCTTTGTATGGTATTATACAAGGCTACGGGAAAACAACGGGAAATGTGCGATTAGCCAATGAGATTGGCGGGATTCTTGCATTGCCTCGTTTTGAAACGTCAGTCAGGTAATAATTCATAATACACCATATAGGTATTGCTACCTTCATTAAAGGATGAATTAAACCAGTCTAAACAAAGGCCCAGTTCACAATATACAAGATAGGTATTGTCGTAAATATTCGCGGAATGACTAACAGAATCTGTTCACCCAACTTATCGACAAAACATGGTTTAGGGAGTTGTCATTTTTAATGCTGGGTGCAGGGGTGGAAGAATTTTGGGCACATATGGAAAAGTTTTCTTACCCCATTCATTAAATTCAATAATATTTGAAACCCCATTTCGAAATACTGAGCAAATTTCATACCCCAATAATAGTGCTACTCATGTCATGCATCCATATACAGTGTGGTAATGAAGGAAGATTTGATTGAGGGAAACTTTGCAATATTATTCCAAAGCTCCATATAAGAGGATTTAGAAATTTGAGGAAAAGGGTGTTTTGTTGGACCAAGAGCTTGAAAGTGCCAAATAATGTAACCCAGAGGAAACTGGAAGGAAACTGGAAAAGGTCAAAGAATCAAAGAACACTTACCAATATGATTTCAAATAACTTTTGCATGCACACACCACACAATAGAAAAATTTAACATTTTGCAATTAATATATAATTATATCTATGATGGGGATGTCTTCAAAACTTTGATACCCCATCATGAATTAGCAAAATAATTAGATAACCCATTAAACCTAGGCTAGAAAATTTAATACCCCTCCAAAAATTCTTCCACCCCTGTGCCCAGCATTAAACATGACAACTCCCTTATTAACAACATCGTATACATGTTTCACATCGGAGATGGCCCAGTGGACATAGTTCTTGTGGTACATTTTTTCGAGCAGCTTCCAGATCATAAAAGAGGTGTCACTATGAAGGACTTCACAAATTTCTTTGGCATATGTTTGATTGAAAAGGATACGTAGCAGCACTTTTTCCGCATGCCATTTCAGACCATAAACTGAGAATCGTTGATGATTGAATGAAAGGACTGCATTTCAAAGGTCCGCTTCCTTTCATTCTAGAACTAACAGCTCAATAGCTCGAATGCAAGATCCTTTCTCAGTTTACGGGCAAATTACTAACAATCACAAAACTGGAACGGAATTCTGTCTGCAATATATGTGATATTGAATGCGTGAGACTACTCACTAAAAGTTTAATGTACTGAACAAACATAAACTTAGATACTTTGATAGTCTTATTTTCACACTGTGCTTGTGGTACTGACAAGGAAGACAACAAGCACTTTCTCCTGTATTGCCCCCTGTTGACTCAACGCGGCAAGGTCCCTTTGATCAGCTCTCTGAGATTCCTGGTTTAAATGTCAATTTAGGCCCCGTTCACACGAGAACGGAACGGAACGGACAAGAACGGAACGGAGCTTTTTAAGCGGTGTTCACATGACACAGGAACGGTTCTCAGATCGACTCGCTCATTCGCAGAAACCAAGAACGCCTTTCTATTTACTGTGGCCATTTTTGCTCACAAAGAGCTTCATGTAAAAGTACACGAAATAAATCCACAAAATGGAACGGAACGGTCCAAAGATGTGTTCACACGAGAGCTAAATCGCTCCGCTCCGTTCCGTTTTACGGCTCACTTTTCAGAGCCGTCCAGTTTTCGGAGCGGAACGGAACGCTTCTCATCGTTCTCGTGTGAACACGTGCAAAAATTCTTTTGTTTTCTAGACCAGCTCCCATATCGTTCCGTTCCGTTCTCATGTGAACGGGGGCCTTAGATGATTAACTCATTTTAACTCAATTTCTCTGCTTTCGTGGTCTCAGGTTAATTCGTTGCTTCTCTTGCAGGATTCAACAGTTTTCTCCCAAGAATAGGTTACTTTGGTTGTTTTTCTATTGCAGTATAGTAGTTAACCGTTTTCTTTCAGCAGATTACAGTGTCTAATGTCGCATTTGTGGGTTTATTACGATGAGTCCGTTAGCTACAAGGCTATTTTTAAAGTAATAAATATAAGGCAGCTTCAGAATTTGTGGATTGAAAAAAGTTGCTGCTTTGTGAACACTTTTATTTTGCACTTCCAGAACTAGGAACTCTCCTTGTCCTGCGAGACAATAGTGAGGAATTTACTTACTTTTTGTAGGCTGGAGCATAACTGTAGCAGATATTTGCAACCATATTGTACACAAATGGCAGATGATAGGCTATGTCTTTTGTTGCCCAGTCCTTAAAATACATGTTTAGCAGTCCCTGGTCACCACCTGAAAGAAAAGTAATTGTAAGAGCGAATGGCTTTATAGAATAGCTTCATCAATGCCTTTTAAAGGCAAAACGTTCGGAGGCCGTCAAGCAGTTCATCGGGCTGCTGACATGACAGAGAAGGGTGGGTGGCGTGCTCTCGTAATGGCCACAGCAGCGCATTCAGCGCCAACTGACTAAAAGAACAAAAGTCATTTTGCAGAGCTATCTCAATGTCCTACTGGGTGTCTCAGAAAAAAGTACCCCCTTTTGATTGGAAATAGGAACCAAGCAATAAGATATAATTGCTCCCCGACTTCACAGCTAAGTTTATCAATGTTCAACTTAGATGCACGCACCTTGCATTTAGAAATCGTCCACCAAACNTTCTTATGTGGCTTTGTTTAAAAGTTTTTGTGTTTGTACCTTACGAGTTGACTTTCGCAAAGTCACCTGGTAAGAACAAATCTTTTCATTGTTTACCATAAATATCGCTTCCTTGATAACTTTTTCATGGAATATCTAAAAAATTTTCTAAAGCAGCTTTTTAAAAAAGGGCGTTTCCTTCATTCTCCGAGAGTCTGAAGGGCGTGGTCCCAGAAAATTTTCTTGGGGACTTCCCCCCAAGCCCCGATCCTAAGAATCGGTCCAGGGCCCGAGCTGGCTCTCGACGGCCCTGATTTACAGTAGCTGCGCCAGGAGGCTTCCAGGTATTCGGTTTTTTTCAAAACGATATGAAAAATAGACGCTGCTGCAGAAGAAAACAAAATTTACAAGCTCAACTGTAATAGCATACTATTTGTTTATCAACAATCGTACAATTGTTGCTCTCCAACAACGGTTGAATTTTTGGAAAACTAAGTGCTACAAGTCGTTCAAAAATCAATGACTCTCATTTCTTTTCATCAGCACTCCAATTTATAAACTGTTGGCCATATCAGACAAAATTATTGCCAGTGGAGATGAAAGGGGCTGCGTTAAGGTAAGATACCAGTAGTAGAAATACAGTTGTAATCTGATTTTTCAGACACTCAAAGAGACCGAAGAAATATTCAAAACTTGGAGGACTCGAAAAACTGGGCATGCTTTAAGAGATCAGGAAAGAATTCTACAAAGTATGATTCGAAAAAGCTCTTGGTCGAAAAATTGGGATCAAAGTGTGATCTTTCGTTATTGCTGGTTGCTAATACAAGAGGGAGTAATTTTTACCATTCTCAAATCAAGGCGATGACTGCGTTTTTTGAAATGATGATGCTTTTCTGCAGTGGAAAACTTGAGTTTACAATTTTCTGCAACGAACATACTTTAGTGCACAATGGAACTTAGGGAGATCAGTTGTTGTGAAGGTTTAGCTCTTAATTCCAATAAACGTTTGCAGCTATTTTACTTTGTTTTTTCTCGTTTTACACCTACAAGTTTAAAAGTTCAAATCTTCCTTTTTAACCAGTAATCTGACTTAGCTTTGTTGTTTTGTTGTCTGTTTTGTGTAATGTATCTTTAATTTTGTCGTTTTTCTTCTTTGTTTGTGTATTGAAAATTACTTTGAATTGTAAGTACCATCCATAGTGTCTTTCTTCACAATGGATGGTACAGTGTAATGAAAGTATAAATAATGTACCGGGTGTCTCAGAAAAAAGTACCCCCTTTTGACTGGAAATAGGAACCAAGCAATAAGATATCATTGCTCCCCGACTTCACAGCTAAGTTTATCAATGTTCAACTTGGATGCACGTACCTTGCATTTAGAAATCGTCTACCAAACACCGGAGATACAGGTTTGCAAAGTCAAAATTTACAGTGCACCCAAAACCAGAGGTTTTGAAAAAGGGCCTAGTCATGGTTTGTATCGTGGACATTTTTTCCAAAGTACCTGTAGACTTCAAATTTCCATGTTTTGCTTTTGAAAAAAATGAAAGATGCATGGACATGGCGCTGATTAAACAAAAATAGTAAAAATGTGGTAAGGGTGATAAAGTCGTGCCACATTTCCAAAATAAGCGTGCACGTGCTCCTTTTCCTCTTCTTTAATACAAAACACTTGGGATCGAATGCCATGCAAGGACCGTTTCCACAAAAGAAAAGTCACTTCAAGAACACTTGAAGTAATTCAAAGTATAAATCTTTTCAAAAATAAAAAGTAAAGGTCAAAGTCGAAAATTCGTTTGCAAAATGCCTGTTTGTTGTCAAATTATGGCTTGGCCATTTGTCAAAACCTCTGGTTTCAGGTGCACTCCAAATTTTGACCTTGCGAACTCATATATCCGGTGTTTGGTGGTCGATTTCCAAATGCAAGGTATGTGCATTTAAGTTGAAGACCAATAAATGTAGCCATGAATTCAAAAAGTTCCGAAATATTATCGTTTTGGTGCCTTGTTGAGTCAAAAGGGGGTACTTTTTTTTGAGACACCCGGTATTCTATTTCAGTCTTTAGAAATTTGATAGGTGATTTCGATGCATATCTACTGATTCCAGATTTAAAATTGTCAAGGAATTGCTAATAAATCGCGCCGCATATCACTGAAAAAAATCAATGAAAATTCACCAAGTATAATTTAGGCTTTTAGCAAAAGATCAAGTCATCATTCTTGAAAATCGGTCCAGTGTGCAATTTACCGTTGCCTGTTGAAAGTTGGAGCTTTCTTCTGGTGCACCCCGTAGATCTGCTGCTTATCCTTATATATGCATTGACGATATATTGCTTCGCATGCATGATCAACCATGTGAGAACTGCTACGCCAAGAACAACATAGGAGCCCCCTCTCCAGGGTTTGCTCATGACAAAATGTACTGACAGATTCTAATGGTTGAGTTAAACCGTGGCACTTATTTGAAAAAATCCTCATAGCTTTTAAAGGTGATTACAAAACTTAAGTAGCTATTTAGATATAAAAGGACTTTGTTGATTTTAAAAGGGTTATGGCACGAAAGCTACGTCAGTTGAATTTTAGCAAATCAAAGTCATATAAAGTAGAAGATTTGATAATCAATGAGATACAAGTCTATAAGCTCCTCTGGTTTAGCTGGACGATAGAAAACGTATGGAAAGTTACCTCAGTTTTAAGTTTTACAAGACATTCCAAACAAAGTTCTCTATCTGAAATCTTTCCTGAACGCAATCCAGGAAAATAGAATGAAGATGACATAATATATACCAAGTCAAAACAATCATACCATCAAAACTTCCTTGTTCATCAGCAAACTTGATAAGGGCATCATATGTTTCTTTAGATGGCACAAACACAAACACTCCACTGTTGAAACAGTCTGGCCAGCCAATATCTGGAGCAGCTGATAACTCTTCCCTTTCAAATAACTCATCAACATTTTGGAGAATTAGTGTATCTGCATCAAGGAAAACACACTTCCTAAATTGAACCAGAGTCCATATTTTCAATTTTGTGAATGTTATTCCTAATTCTGGCCGTTTTGTTAGTGATAAATTTGCTAAGTCTGTTGTGTATAGGGGTGTGACATCAATAAGTTCATCCCAGATGGCTGAGAGCTGGTTCCTATTGAGAGGAAAGGAAAACTAATTTCAAAAATGGAGTTTCTGTCTACTATTTGCTTCTAGAAATGCAAATTACATGGAATTGTAAGTATCCTTGTAAGAAGTCATGTTTGTTGATCACGATAATGCCATGAATCTACCAGGTGTAAGATGCATGGGGCCAGTTTGACATTTTCTTCAGGAGGTACCTGAGAAATAAGGCTTCGATATATGGCAAGAAGTTGCTATAGCCTTTTGATGAAATTGCCTCCTGCATTTTAATCTAGAGGTATTGCAAAGCAACCCTTGAATTTCTCAGAGGAATTGTGACAGACGAATTTGATTTTTGCATTTCATCTAAAATTGCAAAGAAAACTTCTTGTTTGCTCTTGTTCAGTTTCGGTTTTTACGTTTGATGTTGTTTGATGTTCAACTTCCTTGGGAAATTGAGTTTAAATGGGCTAATATATCCTCTTCCATGCTAAATCAACAATAAAAAGTATTTACAGGTACCACATTGAGATGAGGTTCTGGTGATACTTTAATGCAATTATGTGAGACCCTTCTGTGATCTATTAAATGTCCTTCTTTCACAAAATGAACTTTGACTCAGCAAGTTTTACATTCTTTTGTATGAAGGTGAAGTTGAGTTTTTTCAGCGCCAAGCACTGGGATCGCAGAAATAGAGCAGACCTAATCGAGTCCGCGACCCCTTGTCATGACGCTCAAGTGGTGGGGTCCTACCGGGTATCGAACCCACTCCACCTGACTGTTCTGGCTGAAAATCAGAGGATTACACCACTGCGCCACAACACCTTCAACTTTAACTTTAACGCCATTACTGAGCATCGCTTAAAGCATTTTGTTCAATTAAATAAAATAAGTTATAAATTGGCCACCACAAAATGTGAAGATGGGAGGAATCTCAGGAAGAAAAACCAGCAAACTCGCACTAAGAGTAACATTCCACCTGCTTTGAGCCAAGGCAAGTCAAACTTTCCAAAGTTGTCCGAATCCACATCTGTCACATTTTGCAGTAAACCAAGGGAAAAATTATTAAATACATTATTTTACTCTTTTACATAAAAACGTTATTTAAATAAATTTTGAAATAAGGTTATTTTAATTTTTTATATTACATAAAAACAACTGTAAACATGTCAGTATATAAGTACATGGTTTGCTAATGCAGCTTTGAATCGTTCCATGTCTTCGATCATTACAATTTCATTTGCGAGTCTGTTCCAATCAACAATCGTTCTTGGAAAAAAACTGAATTTGTAATTGTCACATTTTGTACACATCTGGATGGGTCTCCATGACCCTGAAGATAGAGATCTTGTTGTAACACCTGTGTGTTACAGTAAATCCCCACATATAAGAACCTACAAAATTAAGAACCTAGAGGCTGTTTTCCCTAACTTATGCACCTTGTAATTAAGAACCTGCTTCAGTTTGATGAAAAATATGTTCTTATTGCAGGGGTAGTAAAGTTGATCCTTGATCGTCGTCATTTAGCTGATTTTTGTCCCAGTTGGCTGTTAAAGTTTGAATCTCCTCCCCTGCTGTGTGCAAGCTTAAGTTTAGTTATTAGGCCCATAACAACTCTTCCTGTTTTTGAACTTTCATCCGCTGTGTGTTATTCCTTTGCCTATTTGTACCTGTTCATCTTCATTTCGGTTCTGACAGTACCTTGTTCCATCCTTTTTACCTCACTGATTTCCTTTTCGGCAGCTTATGGCATCGATATCCCTTGGGCCAATATTTCTTCTGCGGAGAAGTCTGAATTACAGGATCCCAGCAGAAATGTTGTCAAACTAACGTCCCATGTCCTCGTCACAGGCTTTTTTCTGATTTCAGTTCTGCTTGATCTACTCAAAACTAATGCACACCTCTTCGTGGAATGTTCAGCTTACCGAAGAAAGGTTCTGGTGTTTTTGCATCATTCTTTGTATTCCCTACTAATAAGTAAGTTCATTTCGGATTCATAGCACAGATATGAATTATGTTAATTGAACCCTCGTTTTTTGTTCTACTTTCTAAATCAATTCACTACACAGTAGTGATTTCTAGCCCTCTGTCAGCTGCCCATTTAATACTAGTCGATGTTCCAATTTCCCTAAAGTGTTGTGCTTCAGTCTTGAACTTATGGTCACACGCAATGTCTGGAGTTTTTCGTCAGACTCTGTAACACGAGGAATGTCTGATTTTTGCATTTTTCGGAGCTGAATGTCGGCACTCAAAGGTCACAGTAAAGGAATAGTTAAGCTTCGCGTTTGAAGAAATAAAGATTAGCCTGAGGTCAAAGGTGCGAAAAAGGTTGACTGAAGAGAATACCGACCGAATAGTGACACCTCATAAATTTTTCGGACCGCATTTATCACGAACAACGTTGATGCGCAGAGTCCAAGCATACCAACAGCCTTTGCGCGTGTCAGACCTCTAGAACCTGTCAGACTCGGAAATAAGTGAGCCAATGAAAAGCTCGCGCTACAAGTCTAACTCAGTATGTGATAAGAGGATTTACCAAATTTGGGTAAATCTGCGAACTGGATAGTATGGCCTATAAAACTGTTCAATTTACCGAAATGAACATCTTCTTCCATGTTTCAATCATTCAGAAGAAACAAGACAAGTCAGTTGTTTTTGATAGCTGAATTTGCATTCAACAAGTTTTATTTGGGAACAAACAAACAATGCCAAGGCCAGAGAGCATTGCAACACAGCGGAGAAGTGCAAGGGCGACAACAAGAGCCAGCACAACAAGCAGTGGAGTTCAATCAAGCCAAAATGAAAACCCAGCAGAGATAATACGACCACCAAGAGCCGAAGCTCCAGCAAGTCAGCCAGGTCCATCAAACCAGCCTACAAACCCAGCAGAGATAATACGACCACCAAGAGCCGCAAGTCAGCCACAGAATGAGGCCCATCAACTTGAAGCAGTGGCGATGGCTTTTACGGCAAACCAAGTGAAAACGGTTGAAAGTATTGTGAAGGCGAGCATCAAGGAAGCGATGAGCGAGCTAAAAGATTTGTTGAAGCAGCAACCTAGCCACCCTCCCTCTGCTACAAATGTTCTTTTGCAACAACGTCAACAGCCACACGCAGCCAACAGCTCTGTTTCCCTGCCACCTAACCTGCCCCATTCCCGAGCCCCAACAACACTACCAGAATTGATGGCATTCGAAAGACTTGGTGCGACCCCCTTTGCCACACAATCCGATATTTCAAGCTTCAGTGTAGATGGAGGTTTCACCCCGGAGATCCCTCAAACATATGTGCGAGCTATTCAAAGTGGTGAGTTTTTTGATATTGCAAAATTACTGCCTGAAAATCTTCAAAAAATGACTTCAGATGTAGAAGATGGCCCACTAGCTATTACAATGGATAGCAATTCCCAGTTGAAGCTGGTGAAACAAAATGTGAAGAAGAAAGTCGAGACTATTGATGACTGGACTAATGCATTCACAGTATACATGAAAGTAGTGATAGATAAGCATCCTGCGCGCTCGCGGGAGCTGATTGAATACCTAGATTTGATTCGTTATGCTGCTAGATACCACCATTCATTAGGGTGGCTTATTTATGATAATAAGTTTAGATACAAGGCTGCTAACGACAGATCTTTAACTTGGGCTAAACTTGATCAACAGCTTTGGACAAGGATTTTTACTGTTAGCCAGTCTCAATTGGAGGCTGATCTTGCTCTTTTTAAACAAGGACCCTCATCAGTTGTTAGTAGAGCAGTTATTAGTGCACCGAGGGACGGAACGTGCAATAACTACAACAAAGGTAACCCCTGCTTTAGGAACCCGTGTCTCTACAGCCACACATGTAACAAGCCAGGGTGTAACGAACCTCATCCGGGATACATTTGCCGAAAACAGGGAGGTAAGTATCCCCAAATCTCCTCCAGTGCCGTCGCACGAAGCTCAAACAGTTCCACCTAAAGTTCAGGCTCGGTGCCAAATAAACATAGATAGGCTAGAAAAGGAACTTTCAGGACATCCAGATCAGTACTTTGTTTACAAATTGTGCACAGAGTTAAGGGAGGGGGCTCATGTAGGTTTTGTAGGGGAAAGCAAGCCAAAAGCCGCCAAGAATTTACCAACTGCCTTCCAACAGCCGGAAAAAATATCTGAAAACCTGGCAAACGAAGTAACTCTTGGGAGAACCGCAGGGCCTTTTGATGTCCCCCCTTTTGCTAATTTCCAAATTTCCCCTCTGGGCATCATTCCAAAAAAGCACTCGGAAAAATTTCGTACGATATTTCATCTATCTTATCCGAAAACAGGCACGTCCATCAACTCCTGCATCGACAAGAATTCTTTCTCTTTGCAGTATGTTTCTACAGATCAAACTATCGCATCAATACAGGCACTAGGTAAGGGTACACCAATGGCCAAAACAGACATCGAGTCTGCTTTCCGTCTATTCCCTGTCCATCCAGATGACTGGGAACTGTTGGGTATGAAGTGCGAGGGAAAGTATTACTACGAAAAGTTCATCCCCTTTGGTCTAAGGAGTGGGCCGTTCCTTTTTAACCAGCTGTCTGAAGGTATTGAATGGATTCTACGTAACAAATGTGGTATATCTTTTGTTTGCCATTTCTTAGACGACTTCCTGATAATGGAACCTCCACGCCTTGGCCCAGATCCTTTTCTGGACTGTAAAGCCAGTCGAATCAGCATGCAGCTCACCTTCAAAGAACTAAATGTTCCCCTAGCCCCCACAAAAACGGTAGGCCCTGCCACTAAGTTAGAATTTCTTGGAATTATATTAGATTCTGAGCAGATGCAAGCTTCATTGCCTCAAGATAAGATTGTGCGACTTCAAACAGAGCTTGCCAAGTGGTCAAATCGAAGAAAAGGGACACTTAAAGAGCTCCAGTCACTTATAGGTTCCTTAAATTTTGCATGCCGTGTAATTCCGCCAGGTAGGGAATTTTTGCAGAGGATTATTAATCTAACAATAGGTATAAAGCAACCATATCATCATGTAAGATTAAATGCAGCATTTTTCGAGGACATCCGTATGTGGCAAATGTTTCTTAACGATTGGAATGGTAAGCAGTTCTTCCTGAATACCACATGGGAATCATCTGTCTCTTTACAGCTGTTTACAGGTGCTTCTAGTACGATCGGTTACGGGGGGGGGGGGGGGGTTCTTGGATGCCAGTGGTTTCAGGGTACATGGAAAAGCCTTGATATTCAAAAACAGGATCTCAGTATAAACTGGAAGGAATTGTACGCTATAGTTGTTGCTTGTCACATTTGGGGATCTAGGTGGTCACAAAAGAGGTTGCTCTTTTACTGTGACAATCAATCTGTTGTTGAAATCATAAATAGTAAACGCTCAAAAAGTCCTGAAATAATGTCTCTTGTGCGTAACCTTACATTGCTTACTTTGCAGCATAACTTTTATTTCAAAGCAAAGCATATTCCAGGAAGTAGGAATGAGATTGCTGATTCTCTATCTCGCTTTCAGGTGGAACGTTTCCGAATGCTGGCCCCATGGGCGAACATGTATCCACAACCGATTCCCAAGACCCCTTTGCCTCTCTGAAGCCAAAGCTACAAAAGTTCTTCGATTGTTCACTAGCTGAAAACACCAAAAAGACTTATCAAACAGGAGAAAAACAGTTCCTGAACTTTTGTTATGGTTTCAAAATTCAGAATTTTCATTCCGTTCTGCCGACAAACGAACTGATTTTGTGCTATTTTGTTGTCTTTCTCGCTCAGTCAGTAAAGCATTCAACAATAAAAGGGTATCTTGCTGCAGTAAAGCACTTGCATCTAAAACATGGCTTCGACTTAAAACTGGACCAATTTATTCATTTGCAATATGTCTTGAGAGGTATCAAACGCCACCAAGGCGTAAACACCAGAACGAGGCTGCCTATTACGCTGAATCATTTGACCCGTTTTTACAACCAATTACAGCCCTTCGACAGTCAAAACGGGAACAACAAAATGTTATGGGCGGCGATCTGTTTAGCATTTTTTGGCTTCTTGCGAATCGGTGAGTTTACTTCGAGTCAGCAGTCGCATTCTTCACTTCAACTAGATGCTTCTGATGTCCAATTTGTACCTTCAATATTGTTACCAACATCTGTACGAGTCCAGATAAAATGTTCAAAAACAGACCCATTCCGTAAAGGCGTAACTTTAACAATAGGAGAAAGTGGTTCTAATATATGTGCAGTCAAAGCACTCAAGCATTACTTACTCTTCTGCAAACCAGCTGACGGGCCGCTCTTTCGCTTCCAAGATGGCCGATCCTTAAGCAGGAAATATTTCACAAGCGAAGTAAGGGAATTACTCACAAATGGCGGTTATAATGCACGTGATTACGCAGGCCATAGCTTTAGAATTGGTGCAGCAACAACGGCTGCTTCAGCAAATATGCCCCCATGGCTTATAAAGACCTTAGGCCGCTGGACGTCAGACTGTTATGAACGATATATTAAAACACCCGAAATAATCTTAACTACCGCCTCAAAACAACTGGTTACCAAATAATTGACGGTCTCATGGGGTATCGCATAAATGCGATAGTGGCAGCGAGTGAATTGTTTTCATCACTCTCAACCCCATTCGACAAAGATATTTTCAACTTCTAAAACATGCCTACAATTTTGAGTGGTGGCTGATACTACTTATGATTAGTTTATATGTATCATATTAAAAGATATTTAGGCCGTAATAGAGCTCTTAATTCCAGGACCTTGCCTACCATTAAGTATGGTCTCCATTAAGTATGGGGTGCTTCATTAAGTATGGAGTAAGGCTGTCATTTGTTGTTTGCCATTAAGTATGGCCTTCCATTAAGTATGGAAGAATTCGTTCAGGGCGAGTGTTTTTGCCATTAAGTATGGCCTTCCATTAAGTATGGAAGAATTCGTTCTGTGTGAGTGTTTTTGCCATTAAGTATGGCCTTTCATTAAGTATGAAAGAACACGATCGGTTTAAGTATCAGCCACCCTCCACATTTTGCCTTTACTCCAGCCACTGTCGCATTTCCTAAACCCCACGTACTAGTAGGTAAAAGTAGGTATTTGACTTGTAGTGGTATACATCGTAGTTTGTTGATTTAAGATAAGGCTTCGTGCAAACAAAACATTTTATGTGTCTTTCTGCAAGGCTTGAGGCAACAACACAGAGGGGAAATTAATTCAGATTCATAGCACAGATATGAATTAGGTTAATTGACCCCTCGTTTTTCTACTTTCTGAATCAGTTCACTACACAGGAGATAATA